>JAQGAD010000571.1:0-34249 GCA_034696625.1 Isotomurus palustris | reverse complement strand
TATTGTTGGGGACAGCTTGTGAGTCGGAGCTTTGCGTATTTTGGCAGTTAGCAACTACGCGAAAAATCATAGCAACTGAGTTTATAGGGAGTTTCATGCAAAATAACTCAACTAAAATTACAAATTAAATAATAAAATACATAATACAACAGGAAAATATTTTTAACATGATTTTTAATGACTCTGTACACATAAAACGAATGATAAACCTAAATAATCTGTACAAATAACCTAAAACTTAACTAAACTGGACTTTGCTTCTTTGGTGTGTGCCTGAATGATTTGTTGGGAAATTATTACAATTTATCATGAATACTTACTTAAATACACGTAGGATATTTCTTGTGTGCTCACTATGTATTAATAAATACTCAATCATGCGTGTCCAATGTTAAAAACTATTTTCTGGCTATTTTGAAGTCATTTTAGAATTATTTTACGAGTTACCAGGTGTACTGTTAATTGGAACACTCGATAAGCTCCGTTGCTATGTGCCAAAATACGCAAAGCTCCGACTCACAAGCTGTCCCCAACAATACTCTTCATAGTAAATACATACATGAAATTTTACATCGTGATAATAAGAAGGCAGTGTCAATTTTAAGTCACTTAAATCAACTCTTGGGACCCAGGACCTTTCTCCCACAATGAAAGTGATTGGAGAAGAACCTTTATCATTTTCTTTCCATTTTCTTATAATAGGAATCTTTGCCCATGCAAAAAAGTCCATGAGGACTCCGAACGCTGCTTCTCCTCTATATAATAACATAAAAAGTATTTAACCGGCGGTATCAACGCTGATTAATTGTGTGTGTGGAACTCCCTTAATCACTTATTACTTACGTCGGCTCCTGAGCATTGCTGTAATACATGTACTCCGCAACACTCGCATTTCCATTTTGATTCAAGTCTATAAACTTCCTTACTAGATCACCTCGTACAGTTCCAATCAATGTCGGGCCTTCAAATAAAAGTATAATTTGCATCTTGTACCAATATCATCCAAAATCTTCAAGGTTCTGAATATAGCTTAGTCATGTACCTAATGGACCTAAGGCTCTCATAAGTGCAAGACCATTTACATGCTGAGCAAGAGTAGTAACAATCTTTCCGAACCAACTCAATCTTTCTGTCAAGTGTTCTATATTCGAAGGTTTCTGAGGAATTCCCCACGGATCAAGTAAAATCAGATGGGATACCCTGCAAAGCATGAAATAACGTTACGCTCTCCATCAATCACCTTATGAATAATAAATTGTTATTGTTACTGCTGTTAAAGTCACCTGCTGGGATATTTCAACTCGTAAGCTGCAGATAAATATCCGCCCATACTGTGACCAAGGAGGATAAACTTCTCCAGCCCCACCACTTTTCTCCAAGCTTCCAGAGCCTCCACATGCTGTGCTATCACAATATCGGGGTCCGCTGTGTCGAAAGAGGGTCTCGAACTTCTTCCAAATCCCAAGAGATCGACAGCGTAAACTGTCCTGTGCTGGGCAAATGCATCAACATTAAGTGCCCACAGTCCTGCAGAGGCACATAGGCCATGAAGCAGTACAAGAGGAGTTTGACTTTCTTGAGCATTTTTATTGAAAACAAGAGTCCAGATTTTCAGTGAGTCTTCTTGTGCGCTGTCTATGGCACTGCCATCATCACTGCTCAAAGAGCCGAAGCTGGAAATATTAACTAGAAACTGCCATGAACTACTAGCAGACTGTGGGTTGTTGAACGGTGAAGGATAGCCGATGTCAACAAACTGCCCTTCTATCGGAACTTTGCTGACTGAAATTAAATAGGAAACCTTTAGAGCGGCATCAAATCAGCAGTAATAATAAATTATTTAATCTAGAGACGAATGCTTACATTTCAGAATCTTCTCTTCTGCTTCTCTGACTTTGATTCGTGGATCCGGTGTGATGAGCTTGATCCCAATGTACATTACAGCGAATGCCCAGATCCATCTGGAGTACAGTACACTTGTCCATCCTCTATTTTAAATACCCCGAAGACATACATTTTTAGATGCAATGATTTACAAAAAAGTTGTTTAACTTACGTAAGTAGCGTCGAGTTTAAATAAGAAGATTGTGAAGTAGGCGTCTCCATGTCTGGTGCATACTTATTATTGCAGGGGAATTTCGAAATGATTAAATACCTTAAAACTGAACACAATTCTGTTTATTTCAAAGAATATTTCACTGCAATTTGCTTAAATCAGCTGGTTGGTGTCTACTAGCTTTCTACCATTCCTCTTCAATGAATTATTGATTGCACGAAAGTGGGCAGAAATTCAGCACCCGAATCGCGAGAACCCGTGCATCTTCAATGCTCAAGAACTATCCCAAAACTTTCTGCTTCGGCTTCTGCTATGTACGTACACAATCTACAGGGAGCTGTTAATTATACTGTTTGCATGTTAAAGCTTGAATATTCATATCAATCGTCAAATCGTACTAGGAAAAACCGAGTGTGATGGTCAGTGATGATGGTGGGTTGCAGTGAATACAGATCCCAATGAAAGGCATACACGATAGTGTTACATAACTTTTAACTGCAAAAAATCACTTTCGGGTTTTACTCAAGGTTACACACATATATCACTTCACCTTCAATGTTTCGATGCGACATAATATTATGACTTTTTCAATAATGACGCAGAGCAAACTAGCGAGCAGATGGATGCTGCAATACGTGTAAGTTATGTAGAATAATAATGCACTGGAATATCGGAGAATATATCGAGCTTGCGATTTACGAACTGTAATAAAATACAGCGTCGAGATTTTATTACTTGGAATAGTTACTTCAGGTCCCAATGATCGATGAGTGAAAGACAAAAATAGTTTCAATCTTTAGTGATGTACGTGGTTGCATCAACTGGTACTCAAATTGTCAACCATTTCACCCACATCATTTACGATTTGGTTGAAGAAAGATTTATCATCCAAGTACACATGGTGTCCTGCAAGTGGAATTGTCTGCAGAAATCCAAAATTTAATCCATTTGATTAGAATTGAATGCGCGTTTGTTGGTATCGATGAATTGGGATGAATAATGTTACTTTGGTCGATAAAGGCTTATTAATTGTTCAGACGGGTTATGATCACTTACATAAACATCAGTAAACGCCTCCTCAGGTCGCATTAGCTGCAGGTCATCATCAGGAATCCGTTTGATCCATGAGTTCCCACCATAGATGACTGTAAGGCCGATGTTAACGTCTAATTCGTGAATTCTTTCGTGTATCGGATTCTTAGCCCATCCAATGAAGTCCATCATTGCTCGGAATGCCTCTTCACCCCTTTCCATTTCAAGTTTCAATTTTGAAATTTATCGGTACGAAGTACAGCTTATTGGGATAACTCACGTTGGCTTCTGTGCATTGCAATGAAATATGTAGTCAGCTACATCTGCTTGTCCATTTTGATTTAAGCATTCAAACTTAGTCATCAAATCTGGTCTCGCCTTCAGTATAAGGCTTCGTCCTGGACGCAGCAAACGGCAAACCGTATTAAGTGTTAGACAGCGGAAGTTCTGACTCGCACTAATCTACAGATACGAACTTACCCATCGGACCTGCAGCTCTGACGGCAGCAAGAGGATTCAGCCTGTTGCCGACTGTGGTTAAAATCCTCAGTTTTACGTTACGCTTTGCCTGATCTCGGAAATTCTCCTCGGCGGCTTCTGACTTTCGTGTAAATCCCCACGGGTCGGCGCAGATTAAGTGCACGACTCTAAAAATATTTATCAATTAACTTTACTGACGGTAAGGCTGATCCGCTGAATGTAATTTCATACATTTTACTCAAGATATTTTCTTACTTCTGAGGGAATCTCAACGCATACGCAGCACTGATGAAGGCACCCATAGAATGACCTAACATGACAAACTTCTTCAAACCCAATTGCCTTGTCCATGCTTCGATCGCTTCGATATGCTGCATCTCAGCTTCTTCTGGTTTTGTGGAGAACTTCGGTCTCGAGCTTCTACCAAAACCTGGAAACAATGAAATTATTCTTCTAACAAAAGGTTAAGAATGAGATTGGTCAAATAATTATGATTTGTACCAAGTAAATCGATTGCATAGACAGCCCGATTCTGGGAGAGGCCGTCGATGTTGACAGCCCATAAGCCAACGGCAGCACAGAGACCGTGAATAAGGACTAGAGGAACTGTTTCGTCATTTAATTTGGTTTCGTTGAACACAACCGTCCATATCTTTCTTTCCTCTGACTTCCCTGATGACCAGAGGGAGGATTGGTGATGGTAATTTCCTTCGTCTATCCCGATGTCCACGTAAAATCCTCTGTTTGGAGTTTTTACATCTGTTCACGGGTCAAGCTTAAGTTATATATGAAGACTTATAGGGACTCTGCTGAGCTAAATAATAAGATACTGGATTAGCAGTTACATGAAAGAATTTGTTTTTCTGATTTCGCCAATAGAGTAGGTGAGGTAGGAGACCATCTGCAGTACTTCTTGTACCACCTGTTGAAAGCAGACAAAGTTTTAATCACTCCGAAATTCCAAAATGCCCATTCACATGTTAATTTTGACTTTTTTGAACTCAGTTATACGAACCCTTCTTCATGCTCTTCTTCCAGTTCATAGGACTCGCTAATATTTTGTTCTGTAGCTTCAGCTGCAACTTTCACGTTGGTTGAATATTCCGAATTATATGTTTCTTTTCTCACTGACCGGGGCTTGCGTTGTGGAGATTCCTTTTCGACGAATACAAATCCTTCTTCCGTTTCTTCATCACAGCTGAGTAAATTTTTGTTCCCGTCCATGACTTAAATAAAAAATATGTACGGATCTTGTACCCTCAGCTTCCCTTCTAATACCGCAATGTTATGGTAAAGGCACATTCAAAAGGAAAATAAATAAATTGAGAAATTCTATAAAATGATATGCCAACCAATGCAGACAAGTTTGTTTGGAAGACTTTATTTGCCTGTCTCTTGTGAAGTCATCACCAGTTCCCCCTAATGAGGATAACACAATCACAGATGTTTCTGTTTTTTGGAGCTTATTAAATGAGAGAGGAGAGGTATTCTCATGTATCTCACATTCATTATGCAATTTCAACCTACGAGTTGAAAAGTCTTCATTCATTCGTCATTCCGTACTGATTCATCAGGCTAGACATTAATTCAATCGCGAGCCTCCCAGTAATATATCGTTGCTTGTACCATACTCGAGTCCTCATTCTTTAGTTGGCGACTTGGGCAAAGTAAAGGAATTATGTGGGTAGTCATATTTGTAATTAAGGGTTGATAAGATTACATTACAAACGATGTATGAGGTACGTTTCTGTGGTGTAAAGCGCAAGGTTGTCGTGTACGTCCCTCAGTCCCTCAAGTTTCAGGTAGGTGCGTTCACATGAATTATAAAGCTGCGTATTTAACAAGAATGTAATTAGTTTGCATTGTGGATTACAGAAATTTCTCACGTTTTATTGGTGAGATTTATTTAGTTACAATGGAGAAGTCATAATACACGAACCCGCTTTAGTGTAATCGAAGAATTGAATCAGGAAAGCAATACAGCAGAGTGTCTAAAACCAATGTCACAATGATAATATATCAAGTACAACTGTAAATATATTTTATTTTGTGAAGACTTGTATGAGTTTGGAAATGTGGCAATATGACATGTTGGCTCCCGAATGTACTTAATAATTACCTTCGGGAGCCCCATTGATGGGTTTGTAGTTACATTAAAATCCTGTCCGAAATGATACTTTCTCATCTCTTTCCTGTCATCGTTCTATTATTGCTTCAATGTCCCTAAAATTAGTTTTGGTAGGATCACTTTTGATCACTGGGTTCTGCAATGCTGCGTATAATTGTTGAGCAGATACAGCATGACACACGTGTGTGTGAAGGACTCAATGACTTGTGTGAAGCATTATTAATACTGGTTTTGTTTGTGCAGACAACCAGTTTTTGTCCACTTTTTTGCTAATTGTTAGAGTTCATCGAGGCAATATAAATATACTTGTGGGCTCTGTAACTTCCATTACTGTGCATTAATGTGCATACTGCAATTATTTCTGCAACCAAAATCAATTTGCAGCTATACAAATTCCAGATGCACAGAAACAGGTTTTCATCGTACTACAATACTCTTAGAAACTCCTTTTATCAATTGAAGTTTTAGAATATTCAAGCAGTGTCTGTGTGTTTTCTCCAGCTTTTCGATACCTCTCTCAGTTCTTTGCAGATACCTGTTCCGAATCTTAACTATCATTATTTGGTATAGTTCTAAAATTCATGCTATCGAACTGGTACAAGATAAGCTTGTTTAAAATTCAGATAAAATTTTCACATTGATGTAAAACACCGTTATAAATGCAAGGCTCATGTTGAAGCCGAAATGGTTATAACTGCGCAGCCCATTGAAGATTAATAGGTATGTTTGCCTCACTTTAGATTCACATTTCACTTAATGAAACAAGACTGCTACTGTTTATTCATTCGTTAACTTGAAGCTCTTGAATTTGTATGCATGTACTTAGTGGTTCTCGAGCTCCTGGTCAAAGTGAACAGGACTTATTAATTATTTGCACAGGTCAATAGGGCGTGTTAAATGCACAGTAGTAACTGAAAGTGTACGTCAATTACTATCAATGAAACAGCGTCAAACGTACCAAAAACAACAATATTCAGTATAAGTAGCTCCAAATCTTGAATGAGTCAGATCAGAAGAGAGATAAATAGTTCAAGATGACAGTATTAAACAAGGTGCAAAAAGGTTTACAACTCTGGAATACGAATGAAGGATTCGTAATAAATGACAGAAAACAAAGGAATAATTTAACGAGATTGATGGTATTTCGAAAATCAGCGAGTCACACCACAGCGTAAAATGTTTATCCAATCTACGTGGGCACGTACGCGATTATCATTTATAAAAGATCCACACAAGCTACAAATGTTGGACTTGTGATCAACAAGCTTTGCTATTTTTCAATGAAAGATTGAAATAAAAGGTGATAAAATCAAAGTTTTGGATTACCACTTATATCTGGACTTACCAAGTGACCTTGCGAATGTGCGAATTAGTTCTGAGAAGCCAATCAAACAAATACACTTCTTGATAGCTTACATATTTTTCGAGTAAATGGAAATCGGGCACACGACAAACCATCATGATTAGGAAAATATTTTGCTATTGCACTTCCATTTCTCAATCGACGGCAATCACCCAATAAGTTCAAAACAGTGATGTTGCACAATTCACCTCTGAGATAATTCTGTAACGAATGTATAATTCCTGATAATGTTCTTGTAATTCTTGAATGCGTTTCAGGTTTTATCAAAGATACAAGGAGCAAGGTAGTGCATCACTTTATTTTGTACCGACCAACCACATTGTGTCGCCATATTCTCGAAAACGTATAATATACAGTATTATTCCACTCGCGTTAAATTTTATGAATGAAGCATCTTCTTTATTAAATGAGAGCACGACCTACGCAAGAAGTGACAAGGTAGTTCCTCTCAGAATTCGTAGCCTCGCTACAGGATTCATTTCCAAGAATAACGGAGTCTCAACTTCCTGTGCCGACCTTACTTTCATCATCACGCTTAGAACGTATCTCTCTGCGAGTCAAGAGTGGAGCACCTACAACTTACAATAATTCGTACCTAAAGCCATTCTCCTGGAAATATTTGTAACCATACGTGGGTGGCTTCGTCTCAATTCTAATACAAAATCCAAGATGACAAATGACCTTCTAGGTTCACCTGTAATTTCCTTCCTCCCCCATTCATCATCCAGCCACTTGCTTAGTAGAACTCCAAAGGAAACTGCAACGCGCAATGTGAATAAGCGCCACTTGGACGGCAGGAAGGATGTGTCAGTCATAACGCGCGGTTACTTGGAACTCAGGCCATCACCGCAGTGATTGTCATCGTCAATAATTCGCAAATCTTCCCATTCATTCCCAATGTGTCGACAAATGGAGATGAACTGAATAAAATTGACTTGCAAATAAGATTTTTGACTTATACGAGGAAAACTAGCAACTGAAGGTACACATGCGAATTTAGAATTTGCACACCCCCCAAACCAAAACATCCTTACAGTATACATGTGTAGAAAAAAATGAAAAAATTAAGCTTTCCATTTTTGCTGAGAGTTTCGAAACCACAAGCGTATATAATAAACACGGGAATATTATTTAGTTTCCTTGAAATTTCAGTATGCACTAGGGATGCTTGTTTGTGTGCCTTTCATTTAAATGCGTCGGATAGGGATAGTGAGCAGTAGTTGGCCCATTTTTATAATTTTCAAGATCAAAGGACATCTCTTTGAAGAATCTTTTCCCACTAGTAACAACTACGCACAAGAAAAATTAGCTAATGTTAATTTGTGGGCACAAGTAAATTAAGTTAATTTTGGGTCATCGATTTGCAACCAATAAGACAGAGCCCCACCCAATCCGCAGCAAAAATTCAATCATTCTCTTCAATCATCGTTCTATGCTACTCAACTTTCATTCATTTTCATTGACAATTATTGTAATATTTTCGGAGTTTAATATTCGCTTCTTCTTATGTATGCATATGCTCTCCCTCGCTGGGGCCAGGTTCCATCTCTCCGTGTATGTATTTATATATATGTGAGTGTCTCACCTCATAAAAATCATTTTGTCTCTGTCAATCACAGAGTGACAGTCACCCAAAAGCGATATAACAATTGATTAATATCTTTCCTGTGCTCTCCATTAGCATCCGATTTTGAAAGAGCGAACGGCTGAGAGCTTTGAAACCTTTGAAACTTCCTTTATTTCCATAATATGCTGGGTACGAATCTTTACATGGTTCTGACACATCTACAACCGAATTGTAATGAAGTACATTTAATGCGGTTTCTCTGATAATTCCAACACGACGACTGTGGTAAAAGTAAGAACAAGAGTTGTGTTGCTGCTAGTATATAAAAGCTCCTCTCCCTCAAATCCATCTTTAGTCTTCTCCATCCATCCTTGAGGAATAAACCATCCATCTTCCATTTAATTCCTAATAACCGCTGCTGCTGCTGTTGTTGCTGCAATTCCAGCCGTACTAACACCGATAGTCTCAAAATTGGACTCTATAGACAGAGAGAGAGAGAGAGAGCAGTTAGTTCAGAAGTCTTCACATTACTAATTTCGTACTCCTTCCAACGAACACACGACTCGTCTCTCATACATTCTCATTTAGTTTGCGAGTGAAGGAAGTCTTTCTTTAGTGGTGAAATTGCCTTCTTCCATTGAGTATCTTCTTACCAAGTCTCACACGTACAGTTAGATAGGCAGGAGGATGGAAAATCAGAGTCATACTGGTATAACGATGAGAGCTATTGCTCTGGCAGTTTTAGTCATTTGGAGTGTGTTCTTAATTTCACCTAGCCACGCTTCATCGCTGGGGAAAACGAAGCAAGTTTCTGGAAGCTCTGCGAGGAGTAGCAGAAGTCCTCGATATTCTAATCAGCAAGTTCTTCAAGCACAACCACCCCCACAGAACGTAGAAGAGTATAGCAATGGAACTTATATTACTGCCAATGGAGAGTTATGTAAACCAATGGACGGACAAGGAAGCAATACTGGAGGAGGTGGAATTCCAGGATCGATTCCTGTGAGATGCAGAAAGCTCGATATTACCGACATGAGAGAACACAGTCTGCAGATGATAAGACAAGATATCTTGCGGAAACTGAGGATGGATGAGAGCCGGTTGCCCAATGTGAGTGCAGCAGGATTCCCCATTCCTCCAGATTACCTCTCTGAATTCATCGGCGATGTTCAAGGCGACTCACCTACAGACTACGAAGACGATGAGCACGCCACCACAGAGAAAATCATCGCTTTCTCCAGAATAAGTAAGTATACAGTCTTGAATCTCTCGCTTTCATTAGAATCTGCGATCATTGATGCCCATCATCACTAATGAGAGGTGATTGAAGGAGATATTTGCAAGCATCGAAGCAGCAGCATACTAGACCATTATCACAGCAGTTACGGGGGTAGCAGGTACTTCAAAGGAAGAAATAATAATAACCAGTTGCGGATGATGTAGGGTCACGTATAATTACTAGGTTGCATTGACATTTGCAGACAAGAGTACAAGAGTTTAATAGAAAGAAGTAGTTTATTGGAGGCTCAGAGACGAGCACAGTTTTTTGCACAACTTCTGCCGTTCTGCCAAGCGTAATCATAATCGAAAATTGCAGTGCAGAGGATGGCTAGACACACAGCTGCATTTAGTTGTGGCATATATCTTTCTCTCGCAATTTGGCAATTTTGTTTTGCATTGGTGCCCTTTAGAAAAGTGTTCTTCGTGTCTACCACAATTATTTTAAGGTAGGAAGGGTTTACCTGCACAGTCACAAACCCTAACCTGCTTTTATCCTTTCTTTTGTCTCTACTTGCGTCATTATCAGAGGAAGTCCTAAGAAGAAAGAATTAAACCGGTCTATCTTTGTTCTCTCTGTTGCTTACCTTCGTGTAATTACGAGGGGATGCTATATTTTAATTATAATTGTGTAGCCAATGTGATAGTTAATGTTTGTATTTTAGTTCAATAGGCCAAAGATTACTCGTTACGTGTTATGAAATGGCAGTTTCTTCTGGTGAAGTCAGTCTAATCTCATGTGTGCAAAGGAATGATGCACTTTAGTGGTGATACACGGCCAAGGCCGATTAGGAATAAAGTCTTTTAAGTTTCATGAGTAAGAGAAATGAATGTATGGATTAACGGCTGGAAAGTTTTATTCTGAGGAGACTATCGGTTAGAGGAATGAGCGTGTTATTTAAAAATAGACGTGTACAAAAGTGACAGTTCGAAAGATGCATTTTGATATGAGAGTACAATCCCCTCAGAGTGGAGACACGACGCTTGGGCATGACCGTGTATGTATGTGAGACAAGTGTGTGTGTGTGTTATGCATGTGGGGCTAGCAACAGAACCCCGTATCGATGTCCTCCCATAAACAATGTGTCCGTCAACAAATATGGAGTGTTTGATAAGGAGACACTTGAACTCATCTCTATCTCAATGTCACTCACACACTTCTCTCCAGCATCGTTTGATGAGTAATTCGTATTCAATCAGTTATGGGAGAGAAAGGAGAGACTGGCTGCTTATATTTATGGTAGAAGTAATTTGTAACTCGTCTGTAGTGATGCAGGAAAATGTGCAAAATGCATTGCAGGGATTTTTATTACATGTGAAAAACAATTTTTTGCACGCATCAAATAATTTTTGCATACAAAACACTTGATAAGTGCAGCACCGGGAGACAAGGATTCTCACGGGCTGGAATGAAAAATGCACAAGAGTGTGGGATAACGAGTCCTTCCCACATTTATATTTGATCCAACTTTTGTAAGAAGAGACGTTCTGATAAGTGCTCAAGATAGCAAACAACTTTTGGATGAATTGAGTCTCTCATTTATTCAAAACTGAGGTTAGAGAGTACATTATTAGTAGTTGGTTGTGTCTGACCCCATTGGGTCAGATCGAAAGGTCCACCTGTCCCTCGTCTTGCCTCTCTCTTTTTTTTAAGCTTTAAGATAGTTGAGTGGATGTGCTGATAACAGAACCGTTTCTCTGTCTCTAGTCTCTGGCATACAGGTCCCAGTCCCAGTACCTTTCTTTCTACCCAACGATCCGACTTGTCCTCTGACATGAACTTTACTCCAAAATATTTTAATATCAAATTTCTCATCCTTACAGCTTTGAATATGAATCTTGTAACAACAATATTATCTCCGTTCATATGCAACTTTGTCCTCCTACATACATGCCTAAATATTTGTTATAAAACTGTTCACTCATCATGAAGTAATGTTCTTAAAACAAGCTGAGGCATTCATTTACTTTCAAAGTTATGTTACTCGCTCGACTCACTGACAATAAATTGGGGGGAGTAATTCGTCTTCGTGTGCTCAAATTATGAGCTTCATTTTGTGTCGGGTGAGTTCTGCCTTAGTAATTAAGGCAGGTAATGGTCACTCGGTAAACGGAGGTAGAAACTGACAAGATAATTGCACCAGTAGGTACATGCAACAATTTTCAGACACACTGTCGGTTCAAGTTCAGGGACTGTTGAGGATTAATATGCATATTTAGTGTAGACTTATTGTTTTAGACACACGTCTGAATAGTTGATTAACGAAGCCTCTAACCTTGTATACGTTATTTACTCGTAGATCCGACCAAGATAGGAAAGGAAACAATGGGAATCCATCAATTCACTTTCTCGGACAAACTGTCAAACATGAAGATTGAGGGAGCAACGCTCCATGTCCATGTCAAGTATGCAGGCAGTAATGACAAGAAACCAAACTTCTCTATTCGTCTTATGGAACTTGTCCAAGCAAAGAAGGGGGATTCCCCTATTCTCGTTTTTGTGGGGTAAGATGAGACTAATGTTTTCTCTTCCTTCCTTAACGATGACCTATCCGAGATATGTGTTTTATGAATTTTTTCTAATTTGCAGTCAAATCAAGCCTAACTTCAGGCCTAATCATGTTGGAGGAACGCACCTAAGACATTCTTCAAGGTCCCGATGGTTGCAATTGGACGTGAAGGATGCACTGACAAAGTGGATGGCAGATTCCAAGTTGGGGAGTTCAAAGAAGATTGCTCTTCTCTTCGAAGCTGTGGACATATCTGGAGCTCCTTCCAAAGACGTAGTTATTGAGACACCTAAAGGAACTGATGTGAATAATGTGAGTTTAAATATTTTAATTTATTTCACACGTGAAGTTATCTGAATGTGGAATTATGCATGAGGGACGAGTGTTTCTCTTTACCCCCGACTGTCACATATATCATAACCAATATTCTTTTGATTTCCCCCAGCAGTATCCCTTCATAGAAGTTCAAGTGAGCGAACACGGGAAATCTCGTCAGCCAAGAAATTTAGGGATGACATGCGATGAAAACTCTCAAGAAGATCGATGCTGTCGATATCCGTTGACAGTTGACTTTGAAGATTTTGGTTGGGATTGGATTATTGCTCCAAAGAAGTACGACGCGAACTATTGTTCAGGAAAATGTCCATACGCATTCCTTCAGAAATATCCACATAATCACATCGTACAGCAAGCTAATCCATCAGGTGAAGGGGGTCCTTGCTGTGCAGCTCGTAAATTGTCTTCGATTTCAATGCTTTATTTTGATGAAAACTCTAACATTGTTTTCTCCGTCCTACCTGGTATGGTCGTAGATAAGTGTGGGTGTTCTTAAGCTTTAGGCTAGTATTAGAAGTTAGCAATGTTTTCAATCAAGAGTGCTCTTGTATTCAACAACCTCAGTTGGTATATCTCGGTGAAGTTTTAATGAACTACAATGAAAGTCACACGAAGAAAGCACAAGTATTTTAATAATTATTAATTCACTCTCGTAAAAATAGCTCAGAAGAAAATAACCAACCCGGTCTCGGTTGTAGTTTTCCTCAGTAAGGAAATTTCACACGCCTGCAATGTAAATGCGCGATGCTTTTATTCGTGCAGTTAAAAGTCTTATAAAGTCAGTAACCCCTTTTAACTTTGAGTAGTACAAACAAGAACATATTTTTTTAGTATAAGTTAGAAGTTTTAAATTTCAATTATAATTTTACTTAGGTTAAAATTGTGTGGAAAGTCCCCTCCCTGCCTGTTTTGTAATATTTTTGTTACAGAATTAAACGCGTTAGGTTATTGAGCCATGAAATATTAATAGATTGTTTGTACTTTTTTAATGTGATAGACTCAATGTTCACATTCACGCATGTTCGTTGAAGTCTCATTCTTCCCCTTGTATTATTAGTTGGTAAGTGATGATAAACGTAGCTATTACATAGGCTTATCATGTTTCTGTCCCTTTCTCATTGTTTCATGACAACTTTCGTACCTTCAACCTAATGTGTTATAGTTAGTAGTTCGTGTTTGTTTAATGTACAGAGCTACTTTTGCTAATAATATTATATATCTTCTAATGTCATAATATGTGATGATGTCGGTTACTGCAAATCAAGCTAATAGCTAACTCACTCATTAACACACCACTCAATTTCTCAACATTTAATTGTGATTTTACGTACATTAAGGAAAACGAGATGACCTCTCCGGTGCGTGTTTTCGACTGAAAAAAGATGCAGCAATTTAAAGTAAAGCGATGTACATATAGAATGTAGTAAGAGTGAAGTTTTGCGTTTTATTGTAAGTGTAACAAATGTGTGAATGTAAGATGTATGAAGTGATGTCGAATGGAAAATGATTTTTGAACTGCTGCGTTTGTGTGTACATGAAATGTCGCGTTAAATTAAATTGTACAAAGGAGAAAGAAGAAATAAAGGCAATTAGAAAAAATTGCTGTCTTTGTGATCCAATTTTTTGGCTGCTGGCTGTATCATTTCTAGCAGGGATACACTGTTAATATTCTACACACTGCTTTTCATACACTTATCGCACAGCTTCTCTGGACTTTGGTCGTTCTGTAGATACTATAATACAATGGGCCGAGGAGTCCGTCGAGACATTGCTGCAACCAACAGTATGCAGGAGAACGTGTTTCTTAATCGGCTGAGAATGCAGAGAGAAATTTTCAACATTAACGAACACATTAAATCAAATCCTTCAATTCCTGGTCCTCTTTTTCTGTGGCTGCCTGCTCGGCAGAATGACATTTGAAGAGACGATGAAAGCAATGAGATGCGACGCGCGAAGTCCGTATGAGAAGGAATGGGGAGTACAGGACATTTTTTGCCTTGTGTCTATAATTTTGATTAATTCATTGAAATGAATTGCATCTGCGAGATGGCATACAGTAGCCTTGTGGCGTGTGGCATTTGCTCTATTAACAGATGGGTGAAGTAAACCATTCCTTGTTTATTATGTTTCACATGTTGCGATTTAAGAACAGGGAAACAAGTGAACATATTTAAGATGGTAAAGTAAAATGCAGCATATTTGGCACATAATACGTAGAGTTTTTATACTGATCTATCTTATATTTTTATCTGGAAGCCAACTCTGTTCGTGTAATGATAAGAATAACTGATCAACAGACGAACCTTATGCAACAGATAATTCAACAGTAGGCATTGATACGCAGACTGGGACAGTGAATGAGTTACGCACAAAAAGACACAATTGAAAAAATGAGGTCAATGATAAATTCGACCACCTCAGGATATACTTTATACCATTACTATTTTTAATGCTTTGTTTCATGTTCAGAACTTGTCAAGAAATTCTGAGTTGACCACGCAAATCTCGAAAGTCGGTTTGCTCTCAAAAGGTTTGGACAAAAGCTTGTTGATTGAAACATTATGTTTTCACCTTTCTCGAGAGGAAGTGGGCGAAAGTTTTTACGACCTATTGTTGCTAATCGAAGAAAAGTACTTCGTGTTTGATGTCTCGTAGGATGTAGGAACCGTTTCGTAATAAACCGATTCTACATATTCCTTTCTTACTGTTTGTCTTGTGTTATTAAATAAGCCTAAGAAAAGTCATTATAACTCTTTAGATGAAAGCCACCCACCTTATCATTTGATGGGGTACTTATATATTATACGTCGTTATTACCAATTTTCGAATATGCTTGTTCAAATCTAATTTTCTGATTTGATTATGCAATTGCTAGTGAGATCAAATGGCTAAAAATAGAATCTCTGTCTTTCATTCATTGAAAGGATCATCAGCTAGTAAATTCACCCAGCATAAGTGCCGTTATCCCACGATAATTTGGTTTGGTCTATTTATCAATGAAATTGACAGTTCCACTCGAATTTGAGTAAAAAAAATTGAACTGAATGATTAAGTAATGACTGTCTGAGTCTCACTCATGACGCAAATACTATTCGCAACGCTCATTTGACGAGACTTTCTTGAGTTTATGCGAATACTCAGGTTAGGATGAAAGTGTAACGAGTATCGCGTTTCAATTTTATTGCGAAATTCTTTGGACGAAGACACGAATTGGTCTCTCTGGAGTACGAGACTCTCACACTATTTCATTCATAAATCTCCGGAGACTTGAGAGTGAGAGCCTTACGATTATGATATCTAATACATTGTCCATTATTAAGTGTCTTGGTAGGATATTATTTTGAGGATGTAATTAAAGACTCCACTTTTATTGCTGTCGTACATGGGACAATTGACTGATCCTTACTTCATTTCTATGAGAGCCTCTTGGCCATTTGGGTTCAGGCTGGTGGTAGTAATAATCTAGTGAAACAATTTTATCGTTGTTTTAGACTTCTAGTTTCAAGCGGTTCGCCATTAACTCATTCACAGTTGACATAATAAAAAACGACTTCCATGAATACGATTAGAATTCAGAGAAAACTCATCGCTATGTGCCCATACTTAATGATCAATTATGAGAGTCTGTGCAACTACAATTATTGCTCCCCAATGTCCCCAAATGTCCACAATCCAAGCAGGAAGCATACGGAGAAAAGTTTTGGCGAGACAGAAGACGAATATTCGTTGGCTCCTTAGGTTGTTCCTTTATATTTCATGCCACCACCTTAATGACAACGGAAAAAACAAAACCCCTGAAGTCAAATCGATTCAATTTCATTCCTTCACAGCTTCTGCGTTTTGTCACGTTTCAACATTTTCACCTTTGACCTTTATCACTTCAAAAACAAAGAAATAACCGAGTCATTCACCACCCCATCAGCATAGCTTCTGGTTTACTCCTTAAACACTCTACTACTAATTAAATTTGGTTATCTAAATAATTTATTTGATTGCACAGCTTGCAAGTAATAATTTGTAGTCAAAGAAGATAATATAGTATATCAAGTACTTAAGTTCTTTCATTATTAAACGAGAGAAATATGTTTTGATTCGAATATTTTACATACTATCAAGAGAGAGAGAACGAATAAAATGTCAATTTCAAGGCTGTAGTGAAGGTTGGTAAAGACGTCGTGATGAGATTCGTAGTCTATTATGTGTGTTTTCAAGTATGTGGAAGGTGTAATAAAATGGCAAAACTAAAAACATTAAGGTTTGCATCATTTCATAAACTTTTACATCATAGAATGTAGCGTTCAAAAATCGAATTTTTTTAAACAAACAGGAAAGATGTCAGAACCGTTCCATTAAATATAATAATACGTAGCTGGATGGTGGTGACGCTGAGGTGTTTTGATTTTTGATCAACTTCATTTATTGACACGATGTCTATGACGAAGAATAGAAAGATAGTCCTGCCCACAGATACTAATAGTGGAGAATGACATGAAAAAGGCATGTGAAAGTTTAGCACAGTAAGTTCCAGGAAAGTTGAACCAGTGGGAGACAATTGAGACAAATGTATCATGTATCATAGCTACTGTCAACTATGGTGCAAAAACAGTAAAATAACATTTTTCTTGAAAAATGTCTAAGATTAGACAAATATAATTGCTTCGAGATGAGAGATGATACTAGTGTCTGATGGCAGGGATGAAGTTTCCTACAATCGTATTCTTCATCTTTACTAATTCAATTCAAAATGCATACTTTAACTATTTATAGTACAGATGTGAACAATGTAATTATTTAAAGTTTACAATTTTGTGTGAATGTGTACTGTAAGCCACTAAATTATGTAAAACCAAGACCAAGATCATCAATCCTTAATCTTTGATTTTCTTTAGTTGCCGATGCGCTGTGTCACCCCAGCTCCAACACAACATACTCTGAATTTGTTTATAGCGTACAGTCTACTAACTAAAGTAAGACAGATATTTATTACCAAGTAAATACTTACCAGTGGAAGTATTATTAAAGGTTATTAAGAAATTAAATCAAGTGATATATATTAATTTTTCTGGATATTGCAAGAATCGCATGTCTCACGATGCCCAGCGTGTTTTTAGAGGGAGACGAAATTCATCATCACCGTTCAACATCACGTGGAAGGGACCTATAATTGTCAACATGTGCTGCAACTTTTCTACAGCTTACAATTAGGACGACGACAATAACTTAAACTTAACCTATTGTTGCAGATTGGGTCACAGGTCTGTTCGAGTCGCTCCAGCTTACGGATAGGTACTAACATATGAAATATATGTGTAGAATAATATTTGTTCACCACTATGCATTTATAGTTTTTGAGCAGTTCTTATTTTTATTTTAATCGAGTAGTACTGGCTTGGATTTGAAAGATGGGGAAAAGCGGTCGTCACAAGAAGTTGAATCGGCAGGAGAAGGCGAAGACAAACTTGAAGGGAGTGAAGAAACTTGCGAAAGCGCAGAATGTTGTGGAGCCTACGCTCAAAGTGAAGAGAATTGTGATTCGTGAGCAACTGGGGTCCGCATCGGGTGACCTTTCCAGTACCGCAGTAGTCACTACTCACAGGAAGCAAACGCTGGGCGACATTCTGAGTTCACTGCGACATCACAACACTTCCATTCGCCGTGAAGCTTTGGGAGGTCTCACAGAATTGGTCACTTCGTCTCCGGGCATCCTGAAAAATAGTTTAGACAAAGTTCTGGAGAGGTTGCTGTTTCTACTCCAGGATTTAGAGAGTTCTGTACGAGTGGAGAATCTGAAGTGTGCCCAAGCTTTGTTTGAACGTCTTAGTGAGGACCATTTGAGTGCTTACTGGTCGCTGGTGCTCAGTCATGTTAAAGCAGCTATAACTCATCTAAACGCTAAAGTGAGGACTCACACGTTATCGTTTCTCCGATTGTTAACCACCCACTTTCCAGGACAAATGAAGGCTTCTGCTAACTCAGTTCTTCCTCCGGTTCTCGCTCTCCTGGGTGGCGGTGCGGGTGCAGGAGGTCCTGAGGTCCTGAAGCCGACGGGAGTTAAGGAACGACTGGCAGTTTTCTCCCTCGTAGGGTCGATTTTGTCCCTTGAAATTCAGACACAGGAGGAGGAGAAGGAGGAAGATGGAAATTCAAAAAAGATTTCCGTGTTCTCTGGACAAGAGCGGAGGAGGTGTCCTGGGGGATTGGTATATTCAACGGGATATTTTGGAGGAGAAGTCAAGTCGGTGTGGGAGGAGGGGGGGAAGGAAGACGAAACTTGGTGGGGAGCGTTTGTGTCGCAGGCAGTGAAGTTAGTGACAGCAACTTGGGTGGAGGTGAAAGAAGGAGGAGGAGGAAAGAGGAGACGAGTGGAGCTGGAAGATCAGGATTGCGAAATGAGTAAGTTAGAAATTAATTTGCATCTAATTGCAATTCAAATTGGTTCATGGAAGTGGAATTCAAATGTGCGATGAATGAAGTAGAAAGGGAAAAAATAAGAAGCTGCGTAGATTTATTTTGTGTCATTTTTTGTGTTTTTGTGTTATTTTGTGGATTGGTATTAGTTGAGAAGAGGAGATGAAAGAATGAAAAAGTCGAGAGGGAGAGGCACTTTGTGGATGTGGGTGCAGCTGTGGGTGGGTGCGGGTTGAGATCAGTTCGTTTCGTGATTGCAGGGATTTTGATTTTTTTGTTTGATTTTAGTTGACCTGGAAGAAGGAATGGGGAAGAAGGCGAGAAGTAACAGAGTAAAGACGACACCGCTTAATGCAGCTGAAGTGGAGGTCTTGGATTCTCTAGTGGGGGTGTTGTATTCTGTAATGCAGAGACTAAGCGCGGCTGCCAACGGAGGAAAAGGAGGATTTGCTAATGCAACAGTAAGATACTTTTTAAGAGGGGTGATGCAAGACAATACATCTTAAGATTTGTATTTACTTTGTTTGTGTAGATTGAATCGCTGCGAAAAAGTGAAGGACCTGACTTGAAGAAGTACTTTATCAGCCTCTTGCCTTTTGCGGCGTCGAATCCTCAGATTTCTTCTAAGCTTGTAATGACACTCAACTTAAGACTGTTCTTCGTAGCATCTCAACTTCGACTTTTTGAGAGTAAAGTTGGAAGAATATTAGGGAGTTATCTTATTAATATTGCTGATGGGGGACTGGATGCAGAGCACATTAATTTGAGCCTCAGGATTCTTCAAGATTTTAGACTAGGATCCGTGAATAGACGTGAACTTTGCACGTCGTTCTTATGTTCGGTGTTGGAAGCAGAGGTGGAGGAGCAATGGAGGGAAGTGTGTTCGAGGATCGAAGATTTTTTAAGACTCAACAGGAGAAGTAATGAAGAGGAGCAGGAAAAGAAGGATTCGTTTATTCATTCCGTTGATTGGAATGAAGTTGTTGTGGTATTAGGAAGGAAGAAAAAAGTTACAAAAGAGATGTTAGGAATTTTCACGAATCTTCAACTGAGAAATCTTGGCACGAACAGTTTGTCTGGGGTGGTGGAATCTTTGATGAAAAAAGGTTGTTTCAAACGTAAGTTCATCTGAAGTATTTCAAAGTAATTCCAGGAATAAGATTTTAACTGGTTCTTGTCTCTTTTTTAAGCGTTCATGGAGCAAAATAAAATGAATAAGGAAGACTATAAAGCGATGCAAAGGTTCGTGTGGTACATGGATATGAAGCACAAATTAAATGAACATGAGTTGGCCTCGGTTATGTGTGGAGTAGAAGTGTAATTTGTAAATATTTGAGATTCACTATGTATGTCGATGACGAATTCTGTTGGACTTGAAAATTCTTCGATCTTCGATCCTTTATTTTAATTTGTAATGGTTGATTAGTTTGTGTATGTGTACATGTTGAATCACTTATTTGTATTAGGGTTGCTTTGTTGAAACAACGATGCGCAGTTTTACCCCTTAATTTTTATTTTAACGAATAAAGAGAAGGCATAAACTAATATTTTCGATCCTTTAAACCGTTGACTTCAGTATATTTTATCATTTTATGTGTTCGCTAATGAAATCTAGGCAATTTTGTTGCAATCAGTGTTCTATTTTTAGAAACTCCAACCCTTTTGGAGTTTTGTGTAACTCCAATGCACACCAGTGATCAGTGAAAGTAAAATTAATTCATCAAATATTTGTACAGTGATCTTGAACTTCAAGCGTTTGAAGTTTTGAGTACACCGTTACTCTGAAAAAAATCTTCATAGTAAAATCAACCAACAAATGTTTTAAGTGCAGAGTGAGATGGAAGTGTGGTGTTTTTTGAGTAGGTCACTCATTATTTTCTTAAATCGTTCAAATTTAAGCTAGGAAGCAACACAGTAATTATTTTTGAAATAGCCAATATTTATCCATCAAATATGCTTTTTCCTATTCGTTATCTAGCACTGGTTATAGGTTAGTAAATACACTTCCTACTTGCTGGGATAAAAGTTTATGGACCCATTAGTACATGTAATATTATTTACTTAAGATGTTCTTTTTTTAGTTCCATCTTTCTTGACATTCTTTTAATTATCAAAAAATCCATGAATTAGTCTGATATTAGGTTGAGTCTGGTAAAATCCGTTTGTTCTCACACAGTTACTTGTTACGTGGGTACAAATGTGCAATGGTGAAAAGAATTTTAACAGCAATTGATGAGGATGGGCCATAGATCATAGACAGATGGGTCTATGGGATGGGTCGATGTCGATGGGATTGTTTGAGAAAAATCCACCAAGTTTCAACCTTCGGCTCACATTGAGCTAAAAAATGTTTTATGTTTTCCCGTGTGTGGTTTAAACTGCAACTCAAATACACAAACAGGAGAGCAAAATGAACAATAAAGTGAAACTGCTATTGCATAAGATACAACACAAGTAACTCAACAGCAATTTTAATTCTACAAATCAATAAAAATATATGTAAGTTGTTGTGAAAGTATTTTAAAATAAATCAATAATTTTATTATAAAACTCTCTGGATTTTATTTTGGACACATAAGTCATAGTCGATAGGTGTAAATTTAAAAATGGAAGGAATTGGAGAAATTAGTCCGACCAGGACTCGCAGTCCGACAACAAATATTCGTGATGTGACATTGCCTCAACTTTTATTGGTGCGTTCAAAGTTCACATTTCTGTAAACTTTAAACTTTTTACGAGCTTTTTAGTCTTCACAGTCGATCTCTCATTTTCACAAATTGCATGATGGCTGTGTTGCACTAAACTAGGAGCTTAAGACTTTAAAGTTCTAATAATTAATGAAATCGCTCGTTGTAATAATGCAGGCCCTTCACAGCCCTTTGGAGACTTGGAAATCCCTGGATAAAGTAAAGTACAAAAGTATGGAACTGATTTCAATGGTTAACATGGATGTGGCACGGAATGGTGTAAGTTTATACAACTCTGTCAAAACGATAAACAGTGTTTGCTTGTAGTTTAAATATGAATGAAGAAGTGAAATAATCTAAATAAATGTGACAATTAATTTTCTGTAGGACAACGTAGTCTTAAGCAATACGAACGGTCACCTTCAAAAGTGCGTGGGAGTATTAAGCAGTTTGGAGGAAGCCTTAACTATGGTGCTTTTGTCACCTGATTCGAATCTCAAATTCGGAGTTGAAAGTTTAAGAAATTTGGTGAGTAACGTTTCTGTTCAACTTACTTTGTTATTAATGAATTACGTGGATTGAATTTTGAATGATGCAGGGTAACGGAGTTGAAGAAACAGATGAATTGTCCATGGTAAGCTAAACTATTATGAACCCAAATAAGAATTTGTTTGCGCGACATGAATTCAATTGACAATCATTGCTTAACGCATGAAAATTTCTTTCTTAAAAATACAGTTTGGGGCTCATGGAGGTAACATTCCTAATGGTGACTCTTCCTTGGCAGGCTGCCAGCTGGGAAGTACACGATCCGGAGTAGGTTGTTTAATCAGCTCGCGTTTTAACATCTCAATTAAGAGTTGGAGAAAATTATATAATTAAATTTTTTGATGTGTAGTTGCCGTATTTAGAAAGGTTTCTCCAAAACTACATACGACGGGTAGATGATATAGTGTGTCAAATTGAATCTCAACTGAAAAGCTCCTCTGTAAGTTACTTGTGCAAGCAGAATGAATTAATCCATAGGGAATTTTGACATATTCAAACTTTAATAAACAATTCTAGCGCGTGCAAGAAAGCCGTTATGCTTCGGTTGTGCTTCAAGCGCATGGATTGCGTCCGTCCGTTTCGGAGTATCTCGTTACCAATTTGTATATTCGGGTAAGACATTAAAGATGTGCTTGGCAAGTTAGTTAATTAATTCAGTTATTTTTGATTACAGGGTACAGGAATCTTAAGTTTGCAAAATTGGGTTGTCGAAAGGATTAACAAATTAAACTCAGAAAGTCAAACATTCGAACAGTTGATGGAAAGAGACAGCGGAAATTGTAAGTTAAATTTTGAAGGTGTAGATGTAGAATCATTTCATTTAATATTCCGAAATGCAACTGGAAAATTGCAAATTGATTCGTGATTGTTAGCTTCCGTCTACATGAGTGCAGTTCAACACGAAAACCACCGAGTACAAGAGGAACTGAAGGCTTTACGAACTGCAGAAAGAATTCTTCAGTATTTGGGGAGACTCGAGAGGAAAGAAATGAAAAAGGCTCATCAATCAGAAAGCAATGGACTAGGGAGTGTTATCTCCAATGACTGGGAGACTTTTGCGAGATTTTTAACCCGAATTTACACGCTTATAAATTCTAATATCGAAGTTTTCAGTGACATCTCGCCGCTTAGACGTGACTTGATGATGGAAGAAAGGAAAACTTGGTAAAATAAATAATCGCTTACGAAAGAACTCGTCATTTGCAAATGATTGCAAGTTATCTTGTTTTTTATTAGGGCTGATTTCCAAAGAAATAGCTCAAGAGAAATGAGAGTGTTGGACGAATCACTGAACGGAAATCTTCTGAGTCAAGAAGATCAACAGCAGAGTAATTTTTACGATGGAAGGAGAGGCAGTAGGGGCGAACCTGTAGGTGAAAGAAGCAGATTCCAAACCCCTTCGTGGGCACGAGGATCCAGTGATCCTCCCATTCCTTCGACAAGGTACCATTTAGACTTCTATCCGATTATGACAATTTGACTCGCCTATCGCAGTTACAGTCTACGATCGTTCATTTCAGATTTGCAGATAAACAGTTTACCCACTATCATCGGTTATCTGCAGACACCGACAGAACTCCTGTTTCAGCGTTCAGAAGAATCTTGGCAAGAGGAGATGAGCGACATTCCTCCTCCCATCATTCTCACCATCTGCACAATCCATACTGTGCCAACATGTATCAAAATTCGTTCAATGAAGTTAATCAACTCCCGCAACATCAAGCTCATGTATGTTATTATATTAACATTACATTATTGCCAACCTTCATGCCTCTACTTAGAGAAACTTGAAAATGACGAATGTGCTGTGTCCAATTTTAGGAAGAAATGCCTTGTGATGCTCCCACCACTCCCGGAAATCTCGGAGGGTTCTCTCAGCGTCAACACGTTGGAATAGACTGTCTAAGAGATCCTTACGACCTTACTCACCTGTACAGTCGTTTGTACTCGTCGAGATTAACAGCCTCTAATCATCTTCATCCTCACAGTCGCTACACTAGTACAGATCATCACGTTACTCAGCCTCATGAGCATCAGACGTCAACGACTGTGAGTGACACCTTGCTGAGCAGCTTATTGTTGGATGTCAGGAGCATGAGACAGACTATGAGCGAAAATGAAAATTACTTCAGGACTATCATAGACACGCTGAGGATTCAGCAAGAAAGTATTTCCGATTTAAGAAGACTAGTGGGATCTGTAAGCAACCAGTGAATTACATATAAGATTCCTTGAGCTAGACTTAAAATTGATGTTAACTTCACTTTACAGGGAAACAGGAACTTAACAGATCTCGACAGTAGAGTAGAGCAAGTTAGAACGATGCTTCAACAGCTCGAGCCATTCTATAACTCGTCACTGCACCAATATAGACGGGAGCATCCCACTCAACAACATCAGTATGACGAAAGAATTGGGAGAGCAACACATTCGCAGTCTTTGTATGACACTCTTCTATACTCCAGCAATTTGGACCTCAGAATAGGAACCAATGATGATAACGTCGACAGCTTTTTGGGCCTTGGAAGCTTTGCGAGAACTCCGAGAGACATTAACTTGTCTCCGAGACCCCCTCCATGTTACAGTGAGGTTGCTCACTTGGACAACGACGAGGGTGAGAGCAGTTCTATGGTCATGTTACAGCAGATGCCTTCTCAAGAAGACAGTCCGACGGAAGAACTTCCCTATTTAATGAGAGAGGCTCAGGAACACAGACAATCGTCACCTAATCTTGATGATCCAGCAGAGATATTGAGCCCAATGGAGACTCGCGAGAATGCTGTACAGACTCATGGACGGAGAAGAAAGCACAGACACGGAAGCGGGCAGTGCCAGTATCGACATTCTCCAGGACCTATTGGATCCCAAACACTACAAAATAATTCCGTTTCAGTGACTTTAAACAATCAAGTTGCGCCCGGAACAAGGGCAAATAATTACTGGGACAACTTTAAAAGTTATTCGCATCAAAATATGTTGTCCACATCGAAGTTGAATCGCAGTGGGGTTGGGGGAGGAAGTGGAGTGTCTCCTTCGGGATCGGAAGGACACGCAGCCGGATCAAGTAGTGGAAGCCGATTGGTTCTTTGCAACAACGCTTCTGTTTCTGAAGAGTCTCCAAGTAGCTCTACTGGTGGGGGTAACTGCTTGAGTGGAAACAATTCATCAAGAAGAAACTCAAGGTACGCACTGTGTCACTACTTAACTAAGCTTTAATATAATGATTTAAGTGATATTTACTAGTGATACTATTGATATTTTCATTAGAAGTGAGAAGGTGGGACCCGGTGGAAAGACAGCGCTGTCAGCAAACTTTGTTGAAAATATTGGCCTGAAGAAGCGAAATGAATTGGGAAAACAAGGATCTGCTGGTGTTACCAGTCCATCACGATCCAATTCCTCTAATAGCATCCCATGTCAAGAGATGAGTGGACTGAATACGTTTACGTAAGAAAACATCCGTTCATGCCAAAAAAATTTTGATTTTTGAGCTAACTGCTTATCAACGTATACTTCACCTTTACAGAGAACAAGAGTCAACCTCCAGAAACAGTTACCTCGTCCCGCCTGAAGAACTTAGGCGAGAGTACACACAAACGAGAGCGGAAACAACAAGTGTTCCAAGTGTCAGTAGTGAAAGTGCGGTCAGGGAGAATGATCTAAATCAACCGTCTTCCAGTCATTCTGAACTACCTCTAGAGGCGGAAGAAGTAGGAGATAGGTTTAACGATGTCAGCAGTCACAGGACAGTTTCCCGTCAAAGTGATCCAGCGAATTTTGAACTATCTAATCTGGATAATCTTGAAACGTCAGATATTGTTCCTGTACAACAAACATCTCCCTCTGTAGCTTTGTCCAAATTGAACTTCAAGCCGTCGGGAGATTCATAAATGTAAGTTATTTTAGATACTATATTATATTACGGTTTTAGATCAATGTGATTTTTATTGAAAAAAATCGAAAGAGATAATTGTGAATTGACTATAAAGAATAAAACTCTGTACCCATGATGTTATTTTCTGAAAAAGATGATAAGCTTTATTTTACAATATTTCGGAATTTATTAAGTAACATCACATGCCAGTTAGTGTGACCTTTTGCGAATTCCGATCGATATATATATCTTAGGGGGTGGATTTCCCCACCTATAGTAGGTGGGGTTGTCCTGCCGCGAAAGCCAATAGAGACTTATTGCAGACAAAAAAAAAATTCCGATCGATGCGATCCTGACTGGTTTATTCCTCAGACACTCAAGCCAAGCGCACCTCGGTTGCAGATTGTTGATTACTTACGATCGTGTAGTCCCGAAAAACAAATAAATAACAAGAAGGAGTCGGGGACGTTCTGAATAAATGGCTGAGCTTAAAAATCAAAATAAACTTACTGGAACATTTTCACAATGTTGGGCAAAGAAACCTTTAAGTGTACTGAAGTCCGGGCGCTTAGATGGCTCGAGTGCCCAGCAAGTCTGCATGACTGCATACCTAAGAATAAAAATAATGTGAATTCGCATTTTTCTTTACTTTCGTAAGATATTCTAAAATTTGTACTCCTCCTCGCTGCATAACGATGGTCGACTTAGCCGCAATCCGTTTCTTATAGATTGGGAAAAGTCGATGTTCCAAGATAAACCTGCGTATGGCAGGAGTCCCAGAGAAAATAATTCAAACAGTGTAACTCCATAAGCCCATACATCACTCTTCGCTGAAAACACCATCTGTTCTAATGATTCGATAGCCATCCATCTGCAATTGAATATGATTTTAGATCTTTAGATCTTCATATAGCACACAGTGTATTTGTAAGCCAATAAATACCTCCAGGGTAGAGGCTCTTGGTTTTTCTTGACATAATTCGTGTATTCATACAATCGTCTGGACAAACCAAAATCAGTTATTTTTACGGTTCCTAAAGTTGTTAGTAAAATATTACGCGTAGCAAGGTCAGAGTGAATTATCTAAGAAATCGATAAACAATTAATCCCATTGGTGAAAAATTGAATTCATTACTTAATCCCAATAAAATTACTTTTCGGGATGAAATATGTTCCATGCCGCACGCAATTTCATAAGCCCACTTTCTAAGCCTGTATGTCAGTGTCGACACGTCAAGCGTTGAGGCTCGAATTGGAAGAGGCTCAGGAACTGTCAGATCTAAACTGCATCCGAAGACTGGCTTTTTGGACAACAAATATGCGTGGAGAGAACCAACTTCACAGAATTCCATTGCAATTAGAATATGTCCTGAGAAAAGCTCTTCATTATGTTCATTTCATATGTTCATGTGAGAAAGACAAAATTATTTAGTGAAGTTCAGTTACCCTGTCTGAGATCTGATGTGCATGCTCCCAAAATACATAAAACATTCGGATGCTGCATTACGTGAATCATAATCTTGATCTCTGACAGGAAACTTTTCAAGTTTACAACGGGAGAGTCGGAGTTTGCTGTTTTGAACGCCACGAAGCCATCCATTCCATCCAAAGTACCCTTGAAAACGGTTCCGAATGCTCCTTTCCCGAGAATGCTGTCCGTGTCTGTTGTAAACAGGATGAAAGAAACCTGAGCATTCGGGGACATATGCTTTCAGGAAAGGTGTGAAATATTTTTACCAATTTTAAATTTCGACTTCGGTATCTCGAATCTAGTATCGTATGGAAGTCTTAAAGCATCTTCAGGGCAGTCGTCTAATCCTTTACCTTTAGCTCCCATCATGAACTCGTAAATGTCTTTCTCAGATAGACGCTGACGCTATAGTAGAAATTTTAATAAAAGTAGTAATGGCAGGTACCCAATTTAATTTCTAGTACAAGGACAGTTAATACTTAAACGCATACCTTGATTGTCCTCAGTTTGAAGAACAGGATAACTACGATCACAATCAGGACAATTATTGACAGTCCACCGAATACACCTGTAGTAATTCTGACTCTTAAAGTCATAGCGGCTTCACTTTCCCAATCACTGGATGCTGCACAGAATTGTATTCATACTCGCTCTAACCAGTCTTATCCTTGGTTAATTAGTTAGTCAACTTACGTTTAACTTTTTCCAAAAAAGCGTCAGGGTCACTGGAATGTTCATGTCGACGCTCCCACCACCCGTAATGATATTCAGCCACTGCAGCGGAATGCTTCGTTATTTTAAGGGAGTCGTCAAACGCCGAGTGAATGTCAATCATAATATCATACTCTCGTATCTTCTGGTAGAGTCGACACCAAAATCTTCTCATATTCTCTCTCGATCCTGTAACTCCTTCAGCACTTTGTCCAGCACTAGGCCATCCACTTCTTCCGATCACTTTAATTGACCTGAAGTGCGCTTGGTGTAGAATCTTTCGAATATTCTGCAACTCTTCTGCAACTATATCTGCTGACCGTTCAGCACTTGATGCTTCTCGAGGCATCTGAATGCATACTATAAAATCAATCAAATTAAGATTAAGATCCGATGTTGAAGTGGGAGTTTGCAGGGCTTCACTCAAATCCTTTGAGCAGTTGTTTGACAAAGCTCCAATTTCGAAAGGTAACTTGTCATTTTTGGATCCTGTCAGATTTGAGTAAATGTTTTTAATTTCTTCTAGGGTAGTCGATAAGTCATCATGAGATGTGGAGATTTCTAGTCCTTTAACAGTCCCAGGGAAAATGTTATTAGCTTGCACAGAAATTGTGACAAAATTCATTATATTTTCGGTGTGTATTGCTCTAGCTGCGTCTTCGTCAGCCAGTGATAAGTAAACTTCTATAAACTTTTTGTTTTTATCTCGATTGATATCGGCTGCAACGTATGGAATAACATTTCTAGCAGATGCAGCTAGAAAAGTTCATAAGGGTAATCATCAGGTATGAAAGTTAATTAAATGCATTCGTTTTTATGCCTTCTCGACTACTCGACTTACAATTATTGTTAATTCCATTCGTAGCGATTCTTCTAAACTTAGTCGACACTAATTTCAGCATCTTTTCTACTTCTGCTTGTCCGTAAGTTTTGGTGGAAAAGTCATTGCTATTTTTATTGAAAATGTTAAACAAGATTCCTACATTCTCGTTCTCCGATGATAATGAGGGACATGATGAAACCATCAAAAAATTCTGAAACAGCAAATCCAGAGCTTTTCTAATTATCACTTTAAATGTAATAATCTTTCTATCACTGAAAATATACCACAGGGAAGATCACGAGAATCCAAGACGTAATTCGAAAATGTGCATACATAATCGCCGTCTTAATTGGTTTAGAAATTTAAACTTACGTTTACTATGCAAGAAATGGTACCTGACTGATTACAGTATCAGTTCAGTTTTGTAAACTGATTTAAGCTGCTCATATAAACTTGAAAAGTGTACTTCATGACTTCATGGATGGATTTAAGTTTTTTTGGTTTGCGTTCTCCGACAAGATTTACCACAAAACCATAAGTTAATGAAGTTCAGGTTGAGGCTTACCATGTTAATATACCTACATGACAGAAACTAGAAATGTTTCTAGTACTGTATTGAGTAATCTAATTCTAGCAATGGGCAATGAATGGCAATTCTTAATTCTTGACCAGACTCAAGAACTAGTAAGTAAAAGCAATTAATGAGTAGTGCAAGTTAGTTATTGTATGCAAATGTATGGAAAGTACAAAAAATACATTTTTTTTGTATTGTATTAAGCAATGACATAAATTTCATAAAATGGCCCTTTGAGCTCTTAACGTATGTACGGGTAACTTTTATTTAACAGCTTTCAAACGATGTCCCACAAGGAAAGGGCTATTACGTTCAGAACGAGTTGAGTGACGAAGAGGAAATCGTCCTTTATGTAATGGTCCAGAAGTTAGCGTAGCACGTAACGGAAGTTAGCGTAGCACGTAACGGAAGTTAGCGTAGCGAACCAAAACACTGAAGTTAGCGTAGCGTAACGATTACAGCGTAGCGTTCCCCCCAGCGTAGCGATTACAGCGTAGCGTTCCCCCAGTGTACCGATTAAAGCGTAGCGTTCGGTTAAAAAATTGTGTTTTGGTTTGGTTAGGTTACATAGATAGTCGTTTCAAGGATTTTTGACCTAACCTAACTGAAAATAAATGCAGTCGAACCCGTTAAAGTTAGTCAAAACAGTCCAAGTTAGTCGAAGGTATCGAATATAGTCCAAAATGTCCAAATTCCACTCATTTAGGTTAGGTTTAATTACATAAAAGTCTAAATTTAAAACCTAACCTAACCAAAACACATTTTTGCAACCGAACGCTACGCTGTAATCGCTACGCTGGGGGAACGCTACGCTGTAATCGCTACGCTGGGGGAACGCTACGCTGTAATCGCTACGCTGGGGGAACGCTACGCTGTAATCGCTACGCTGGGAGGAAGGCTACGCTGTAATCATTACGCTACGCTGTAATCGTTACGCTACGCTAACTTCAGTGTTTTGGTTCGCTACGCTAAATTCCGTTACGTGCTACGCTAACTTCTGGACCATTCCGACCATCCCCGTTACCTTGTAAAATAAGTAAGTCTTACAGTGACGATGGATCCTTGTAAGTGGTTTTAATTATCAAGTAAATGATGTTGCTCCAATTACTTCATTTGCTATAAAAATGTTTACCATTTGCATATTTTTTTATGTCATGTATGTTAAAAAGTGTGCTTATCATGCCTCTCATGACTCAACTTCGTCCAAAAATAACTTTGTTACTTAATTTTGTTCCAGTGCTTAGTTAGCAATTTTTACCCCGAAATTACATGGAAGTTTGGGTAATGGTTCATTTCCGGTAACAAGCTTGACATATATATCTGTGATGCAATTTTTATGACAGCAAACAAATCGGTACGTCGACGTCGGCAACACAGCCAGCTTGCGTATAGTAAATGATAAGCTCAAGTTAGTCAGTTCAAAGATTCATCACCTCAAGTGGAGTCGTTGTTGATCGTATGTAACAAATTATGGAGACACAGGAAGTATTGCTAGTTATAAATCTGCATTAAAACATTACTATTTGCTTTTCTACCTTCACTCCATGTAAACACTCACTCACCAAAAATCTTATCTTATCTGCATTTCCTAATGAGATCACTCTTCAACACTTCGTATCCTGAATTTGCACAGGAACAGTCAGTTCTCCTGTAGTTGCGTACACCCTGAAACCCACCAAGCTGTAACACTTTATTAGCAGACTTTTAGTCCTTAATTTTTAAGAATAAAGTAAAATTCTCCATTCAATAATGATGATATCCCAAGGAGTTATTTCAGTGCTGTTTACCTGTGTCCTAATGTGTGTCAGTGCTCATGATGGTCATTCCCGGAACTTGACCAGAAACGGTACGTCTGAGATTCTTATGATGGTGTTTAAACTTTAAATTAAATACGTATCTGAAAGCTGTATTTGAGTAAATCAATTGACTTAAATGGTCGAATTTTTTAGATTTGCCGTGTTACTCTTGTATTTACGTGGAAGGAAGAGAAAATATAACGAATAGAGGATGCGAACTATCCAAACCTCCAAAGGACTATCAGACGACTGAGTGCTTTGGATTTGGAAACATAAAAGTTGCAAGTAATATAATACACAATTTTATTAGTATACTTTGATTTTTTGTGAGAATTGTGTAGAATACAATAAGTACCAGCGAGCATAATAATGTGCGTAATGTTTAGGTGACATGAGGCAATCCAATACGAGTCTCCATTCGGATGTTCCGTACGTTGTACACTGTACCACGGTGTCAGGGATTACGGACTCCGGAGCAAAAATCATATTCAGAGGATGCGATTACCGAAACGAAACTCTCAGAGACAAAACTTGCTACGATGACAGCGATTTTCCTGCCTTCGGTATAGGAACGATCAGAAATGTAAAGAAGTGTTACTGCAACAAGGAACTTTGTAATTCCAGTAACTTGCTTCTTGTGTCATGCACAACAATGCTCGCTGGAGTATTTTTGACTTTGTTGTGGGCAAAATGATAGAAAATTACCAAACCTTGAAGTGAATACGAGAATTCGCTGTTTGGGATTTAACTAAAGTGTACTTTTAAGTAAAAATAATAATATTTGAGTTCATTCCAAGGTTTTATGACACCAATTGCTTGTTATTTTCGGTTATCGAGTCGCTTTTCGCCGGCTCAAGAAATTATTATCTTCAAAAAGGTCGGCAAACAAATATGCACAAATGAACCGAACCAAGCCATTGGTAGTTGTACTTTACACCAATTAATTCATACTAAAATCCCAATTAACTACACGTGTTTCATTGTGTCATCTGCCGGTGCATGATACACCTTGCTTTGCCGTCGACGTTCTTTTTGGAGTGTTGTTCCCAAAGGTTTTCTCGGTTGAGGACGTTTATTTCGATGCATGTTGTTTATGAGGATAATGGCTGTATTATTTTAATTGGATGCTTATTGAATCAGTCGAGAGAGTGTGGATTTGAAGTGTCATTATGTCATCGTAATGCAGCATAATTACAACAACAAGTACAAATTACAATTTGAATCAAGGAATCTGGTTTGATGTAGCTTACATATTATTATTTATTTGTATTAGGTCATGATGACTACACTGATCATTGCACCAGTTATGAAATGAAAGCTGACATGAAATTGATAGAATATTGATGAATTTCGAAATTCATAGGCAAAATAAACACAGATTGACACTCATTAATAAGCAATGAACCCAATGACTGCGTATAAAAGGAAGTATAGTTATTACTTAAGTCAGTAGCACGCTGATTATTACAATGGCACTTACAAAACTTATTGTCTCCTTCTGCTTTCTGAATTTTATCGCTCTTGCCTCGTGTCAACTCATAGGAGAAACTACAATTCAAAGTCCAAACAAGACAAGCTTTGGAACGTGGGGAGATTGGGAGTACTGTCCATATGGAAAATTTGTAACAGGATTTCAATTGAAAGTTGAACCGAAAAACAGTGTTGTTGATGACACGGGACTGAATGGAATACGATTGTTCTGTGGTGGACGTCCCGAACAAACTTCAAGTAACGAGACAGTAATCTGGCCCAATGTCACGAGTACTGTGGGAATCTTTGGGTACTGGGGTGAGATCTTCAGCTGCACCACATTTGCCGTTGGATTTGACCTGGAAGTCGTCCCTCCTAGGGGAAACTATCGAGATGATAAGGCAGCTACAAACATGAAATTGCTTTGTGCGGATGGCAGGACTATTGAGGGCTTCACCAACAATGGGAACCAACATGTCTTTGAAGGGGCTATGTACACAGGAGAACAAAGATGTGGAACTGGTACCGTTGTGTGCGGAATCCAGACTCAAGTAGAGGAGTACCAAGTTGTTGGTAAGAGTTGTTTTATATTTTTACAACGTGTTTTTAATTGTTTTCTAAAAATTATAACTTAATTTTACTTTATATTTTATTATAGGGGACGATACTGCCCTCAACAACGTTAACATGAGATGTTGCACATTGCCATTGCCATCTTTTGCTGGTTAAACACTTAAACCTACTTTTGGCTTCCATGCATAAACAGACAAGCTGGACTGCTGGCTTGAAAAGATCGATTGCGGGTCTGGTACATGTCTGTCATAATAAATCAAACTTACTTATTGATTCGATTATTAAATTGAGACCGTCACCTCGTTCTTGAGTTTATTTCTGGATTATTAATGCCATTTAAATCCACCTAAAACTAATTACCCACATGTTTAAATCTAATTTATCACTTCGGAATTTTCGGTTCATGGGTAATTAAGCGATTATTAATTGGTCTCTGCGTCGATGAGTATGGCATAATTATTGATGGGGCGAATTCGAAGGAAATTTAGTTACTACCTGCAGACTTTTCCGAGGTGATATAAGACACCTTTTGCAAATCCTCTAATTATTTTCGGATTCCAGCT
>JAQGAD010000570.1:0-34258 GCA_034696625.1 Isotomurus palustris | reverse complement strand
CTAATTATCGATTATCATAAAACCTGGACGCGTTCATCTTACGCATCGAAGTTTGTAGACTTTTCTCCTTTCAGATTTAGAATCAGGGCCATTGCTTTCTTTACTTTCGTCAACATCCGTTGCAACTAGGGAAAGGGGAAATCTGCCTCTACAGACATCAGAAACATTTACGTAAGCTGCTCACTCATAAAATATTCTGTTTCCGGGGTGTGAAAGCGCAGTGGGACTTTATAGAACGTGCTATCCTTCAAAGAGGAATGAGTGATATTGTAACTTTTTCCCAAGGGAAAGTAGAGTTTCTCACCTATTCGTATTTTTCATTTCCATCAATTTCCGAGCACTTTCTTCCTAATGAAAACACATTAGGAACAGGAAGACTATGCAGTGTATACTATGCGAATATGTACGAGCTCTCCAAAAGGAAAGTAGGATTGTATGAATATGACTCTTTTTCGATTCTCTCACATTCACAGAGTCAATCTGAATAATAATAATAACTTTGAGTAGAAGAATGTTTCGTGTTCTCAATCCCCGTTAATGTGACAGGGATGGATGGACTTGTGTATCGATTTTGCCGGAAATGTAGGAAAAGAAGAGTGAGGAGAGAGAATTGATGTGAAGGAAGGCTCAACTTAAGGGAGGATGAGTGTGTGGTATTAATGACTCGTTCAACACGGTTTGATCCCCGTATACAGATGACAGAGGAAACTTGCGACGAACGAAATAACCAAAGTCACCTACTTCACCTACTTTTATAATCGGTTTCTTCGTGAAGATCCAAAACTTCCACGGGGAGACAGTGTTTCTCAGAACCGCACTCTTGGTGACTGAAGACCTCACAGATGAAAGATCAGCAGATTCGCGTGTATCACAAAACCATTAGCCTATTCTCGCTGTTTCTTTTAGAGATAAGGAAAAGCCACGGCTATAGAGGTAAGTTTACTTTGTGTCTCTGCACTCCGCTTCTTCTGCCTTCCTCACTTATCTTTTGTTTTTGTGTGTGCAGTAATAATGAGGCTGTTTCAAACACATATCAACTTTACTTTTAAAAGAGATGACACAACGAGACTCTTTGCTGCATCTCTATTACAGCACCGTCTCCAAATTATCTCGCACAATGATCTGTTGTTGAGTGCTGCTTTTTAGAGATGAGATTTTGCAAACGATCTCGCACTGGGAATATATTGCATCCAAAGGAGTACTCCTAGTCTGTAGGACACGAGTATAGAAAGGAAAGCCGATTAGTTGCTCGCAGAGTACAGTGGAAAAAGGAGAAGTCTGCTTGTATTGCATAATATTCTGTGCGAGAGAGAGAGAGATCTTTGCACAGCTAAACTTACTACTAAACTAATGATAGACTAGTGCACAGGGGTTATTACAACTCCCACTATCATCTCACGTAGCTTTCAGGATATGTTAACAACAACAAAACTATGAGAACACTTTTGCTCGACGAAAGAAGACTTGAAAGTAAAGTAATGTTGGTCTCAAGAGATACATATTGAATTGGAGATGTAGAACTAATTTTTTATCCATAACAAACAGATGCTTTCATGTGTAATTCTTCATGTATGTGTTTGTAACGGTAAGAGTGTGCGAACAATATGTTATATATTCATGTGCGTGTGAGTGCCATTGCCCATTGCCATTAGTTAGTGTATCGTATAAGAATACGAGAAAGACGAAGAAGATTGCAATCTTCTCGAATCTCGAGAAAGTTAAGAGGAATGCAAATGGGCCACTACTTCTACCGTTTTTCGTTTGGAAAGACGGATATACTTACACAAAATATATGCGATACAATTTCTCTTGTGTATAGAAAAAACTCCTTGAAAGCAATGAATCTCGTCGCAAACCATTTCCACTTGCCAAGATCACGGGCATAAAAATAATCCTCTACTGAGTTAAGACCCCACTTACCTTTTTACACTATTCGCCTACCCTTTCTGTGATATTTCTTTCCTCTCTCTAATAATCATTATAATGAAAACTTTAAATCTTATCACACTGGTGACTTTTTTATGGGGCTGTATGCGGTATACTTCCGTCTTTGTACACTCTTCTAGCAAAACACACAAGGCAATTACGATATTTAGGTATACATACACACACCATTTATGATTAGATGTGTGTAGGAGTTAGTTTTCTATGTGTCTAGATTAATAGGCGATACGGGTTTAATTCTGCCTCGGGTATGCGAGAAGAGATCCGTAAAAATAATCTATTAAAGTATTTACTCACTCGCTAAATAGCACTGTTATATAGTTAAATGTGTCGGCAGAAACTTCCTTGGGTTTTGCTACAGTAGTATATAATTGTTACGAGGGTTAAAGATCAAAATTGTATCATTAGATTAGGCGAACATCCTTCAACTAGAAAAAATCTTGGCTGCCAGGAAAGATTCTTCTTTTTCCGTACTGCTTAGTGCGTACAAGACACACAGATTGATCAAGAACTTATGCTTGTCTGTTTGGCGAAAGAAGTAGTACAAATGTATAGGTAGGTCTGTGCTTCTTTAACAAGTTAGTGTGTCAAACAGAGTGGATTACAAGTTTCACTAAAGAAGGCCGAAGAAAAAGTATTTTAGCAATAATTTGCAACATCAGTCTCACACATGCATGGAATCGTGGTTGATTATTGCAATGCGATGAATTTAATTTACGAGACTCTTGAGGAAACTTGAGAAAGTTGGAACTGAAGGATGATCATATTTTAAAATGGACTTGAACCAAAGTAAACTTACTGAACTAACTAAGAAAAGTATCAATCTGGAATCCCTCAAATTCCGAGTGTTCAATCAGCATTGCATTTCAGGGAAGAAGGATGAATGCAGGAATTGGTTTCTGTTGCACTTAATTGCGAATGCTTTCCATTGCAACGTCTGTTCACAGTTGCAAATTATTCCTTGAAAGAGCGACTCGATATTATTAGTTTACACAGAACGGTTGAAAGACTACGTTTCGACTTGATAGATTAGAAGGAATTTTTATATTGCTCTCTGACGTAGTTTGTTACGAATGCAAATGTGTCGTTAATTTACGACCTACTTGGACTCAAACTCAAGAAACAGACCTACGCAAGAAGAAGTTGCAGGAGGAGAGGAAGGAGAGAGCAGATTTGTTCGGCCTGTCATTCGGCTCCTAATAGTCTTTATCAGAGACGAAATAAAGATTCAATTCTCATTTTGGTTGATTGATGGGCTAATTCTAAATTAAGAAAGTTGAAGATGAGCAAACATTTAGGAGGAGTAGACATCTGAAGGAAAACAAGACATGGGGAGTCGGTTTAAGCTTTGAGCTTTGTAAAAAAAGATGTGAGATAAGAACCAGAGGAGGTTTACACAACTAGTCGTCAATATTAAAAGTGAGGTTGACTGCTGCTACTGTACTAAACTCAGTAGGAGAACAAGATTTGCTCGTAATTTTACACACACACCCAAAGCAAGGACACACAGAATGTGCAACCAGAATATACCCATCACAATTGATTACATTAACTTTGCAGATTATCTTGCATGAAAGTCGAAGAACGAAATGGTAATTTAGGTGTAGACAGCAGAGAGAGAATGGAATATAATCAGATTGTGCATTTAATTAAACGTTAGATTCTGTGTGACTGTGGAGAAGCTTATGGTCTAATTGAATTTGAATTCAAATTTTGGAAATGCATTGGAGCATTCACCATTGAACTTGTTCTGAACTTCTACTACTAATACTTTATACTTCAGGCAGGTTAGTATAGACAATAATATCCCAGAGAAATCGAGTTTAGATGGTTGGTCACACAGTTTGCGTGTAATTCGTTGCAGGTAATTACTAATGAATCTAATGTGGAGAGAGAATTGTACATTACATCCAAGCAATTTCCAAACTGCCAAGCGGTTTAATAGTTCTGGAACTAAGTTCTAATTAAAATCAACTGGCAGTGTGATAATTGAGAACCCATGCAAGGTAGACTTTATGACAAGAGAACTGTCATTAATACACACCTGTCATTTAGTACTCAAGTCTTTCATGTTAACGTAGGTACTACTATCAACTATCACTAATACTTACTTACTAAACTTCCGACAAATTGCTTCCACGAATGTAGACAAGTTGTAAGTGAGAAAACAAATCAGTGTCAATAAGGAGGAACCCACGCAGCACTTCTCATTCAGTTTATTAAAATGGTGCTTGCTACAGGAGAAAATATATTTGAGAAGAAATCTAATGTCAACCTTTTTCAATATGGAATGAATGTAGGAAGAGAGTAGAAGAAAGTGACTACAGATTTAACAACACTTTTGTAACTTAAAAGTTTTCAGGCGAAAGACTCTTTGGGGAAAGCCTCAAATTCCTCTCTAAGTTGCTTTCACCAAATCAGACGAAGGTCCATTGCTGCAACATAATTGAAACAGATGTGGCAGACTGGGAGATTCGTAGAAACTTTCTTTCAAAGTTCATTTTGAGGGCTTTTCTGCTCAACTCACTCAGAGCCAACACGCTTGTATTTTATGTGTGTGACTTTCACTCTTCTCTGACTTGAGTGAATAATGACCAATCCTATATAGTATTGTTGTATGCCTCTGTGTTTCGTGTGTGTACGTAGTAAAGTAGCACAAAGAGGAAGTCAATCAACTAAGATAATAATGACACATCCTCTCTGCTCCCCGTTCTCTTTTATATGAAAAGCATAATAAAATAGATGAAAGAGACGATGGTTCAGAATGAGTTGACGAGGAAATGGAATCATTCAATCTCAAACAGAGAACCCATCATGATTGCCATTATGAGAGGGTTCGTGGAGTAAATTCCGCTCAGAGAGTCCTATCAGTCTGGAGATATACGTAGAAGGAGTATAAATTATTATTAGTTTATTTAGCAAACAGAGAGCATCATCACTGACACCACAAAGTAATCAACCTTCGAATAACCTATTCGCGACATGTGGTATCATCACTGGACAACTCATGCTAGCTTATAAAATCTTCCGTAGTGTGTTTATAATTTTACACAAAACGTGTATGTTCATGTGGGAGCACTCAGAGAGAAACCTCAAGTAAGTCAAAATTTGTAAGCTTTGCGAAACGATAACGATAACAGAATCTCAGAACAGATTCCAATATGCCCGTAGAACTTTACTAGGGATCTGACCACCAGCTCTCAACGAATTCTCTCAACCGAACTTCAAAGACTTGTGGAAGAGACGCGATGAGTGAAAAGCTTGTAAAGGTGTATAGTGCTTTGGTTTCTTCTTCAACTGTGTCTTGTGTACTAAACAGGAGTGAGAGATCCACAGGAAAAGGTATCACCTACTTTAAACTTGGAACTACAAAATCTGGGGAATTTACTTGGTGAGCTTCTTACAGTGTCCTCCTCTTAGATGAGGTTAGGTAAGAGCATCAGTGAAAGGCCGAGTTGTCTGGAGTTGTCTGGAGTTGCCTGGAGTTGTCCAGTGTGGTTAGTGTGGTTTTAGTGGTGGTGTGGACCTCGGGTCTCTCAGTCTGCACAAGGAATCATCCCCCACGAGAAAGCACATCTGGAGGCTTTGAAAGATGCAATTATTTCTTTCCCAATTCTATTTTCATCTCTCTCTCTAATATCTATATTTTTGACATTGAGTTTTATAGATAAGCTGTGTTAATAAAGTCTTGAGGAGTCGAGGAGCCAAAGATGATGAAGGAGACTCACTCTTGACTTATTCTTTGGAGAAAGCTTAGACACCTAAAGGCAACACAAAGGGAGCCTTTCACACAATACAGACGCACACACACACACACACGCCAGAAAGTATTGTTTAGCTGTTGTTGCTGGCACTGGTTCATTTGTAGACCAACTGTCTGGTTTAGTGTTGGAGACACAAGAGAAGAGTGATCGGGAAAGTGGATAAAATCATAACAAGAAATGGCAAAATTGAAGATGGCATATAATGTGTTTTGTGTGCTTGTTCTTCTCGAACATATCAGTTTCCAATTTCCGATTGAATGGAAGTTCGCTTCTGTGAACGAAAATAAATTACTACTCGTCTAGTATTTTGTGTGTAGCCTCAGAGAAATTCCCAAGTTTTCCCGTGTATTAACAAGTGTTCAACATAAGAGATATCTGATGTTTTCTCAGTCTCAGTGAAGCAATTTTTGTCTAAAGTTTACAAATAAGTATGGAATACGAACGAGAACGGCAGGTTTCCTGACGTATAGTAGACAAAAGCTGACAGTAAAGAAGAATAGATCAGCGATCACAAGAATTTAGAATAGTGCATAGTGTGAAAAAGACTCGTTTGCAGCATTCCAACTGCCTTCGCCTCTTACTTACAAGCAGTTTACAGGAGAAGTTTGGAATTGGGATTTTGGGGATTACGTCTCGGAAAAGTTGGAGATTGATGAAGATATTCACGAAATTCAGTGAAGTAACCTCAAATCTGTAAGGTGGAGAACCTCATGTCCCACTTCTGCTGGAGAAAAAAACTGCAACATAGATTAGGCTTACTTCTACAGGAACTGTCTAGACTCTAGATGAGCCTAAAATCTTTAATCCTGTTTGTCCAACGTAGATGTTCAGTCTTCACAGTAAATACTAATTAATCATCCACCTGCGATACATTTAAATTGAGATAAATCGCTCCTTTTTTATATTACCCGTACAGAAAACTTTTCTTAGGCAAACCGGATGAAAACCGTCGATGTAGTTTAATACTCCGAAGAAAAACCTGTCGCGCAGCTGGATAGCATTTTACTTAATACGGGAAAGACGAAGAAAGGAAGACCCACAGGCCACAATGCTGTGATAGTAATGATGATGATTTCTCGTCTTTTCATTCCATTGCAACTTAATGTTCCCTGAGATAAGGGAAGGGAGATAAATGTACATAAATCTTCAGCCGTAGTCTACCGAGTTCGATCATATCGATCTCCTCAAAAGTGTAAGGTGGTTGTGGTTGTATGGACGATTATGGAAGCAATGGCAGTGGCAACGGATTGTGGATTACTCTTTGCCCTTATCCTTTTCACAATCACGAAGGTGTGAGGATGCCAAAGTACAAACACAATGGTTCAGTTTTCTTTCCGCCCTTCAGTCTTCCATGTGGAAGTAGGTGGGATGCTCATTACATGACCTGGTGACTGGTGACACCAGTTCATTTCTTTCTGATGACGTAGGCACGATAAGTGGAAGCATCCACGTCCACGTCTTAATGCTTTCTATCTTTTTGGAACAGCAATTCAATTGGGCTCTGTGGATTGATGCACTTTACCTTTAGAAGAATTGTTTGTATGAGTCACTACTCACAATGAAACCTTTCCTCCGGACACGCTGAGAGAGAAGTGTTTGAGGAAATGGAATGTGAAAGTGGGTGGCTGGAGTATTGGACTTCTGTGAACATTTTTAACTTTTTCATCTGAAAGGAAAGTAAAAATCTACAGAGAATCATTTCCTTGCTTCCATTAAATTGAGATGTGAAATTCTAGTCACGATCCTTTACTTTATATTGCATGTCGTTCTTCCTCTGATCAATCAATCTGTAGTACTATTTCTAGAACCGGAATATATAAGAAATAAATGCACTTAGACTTCGACTCCATTATGCATCACTACTTTCTAATATCTAGCAAAAATTTGATTTGAATTATGAATCTTGTTCGGTGTACAGTGTGCTTCCTCTTTTTTCTTCGTTGGCAGGCAAGACAAGGCAATTTTACTCTTTAATTTTATTTCAGGTGGATTTTTTGCATCCTGGAAAATATCTCTTTTGAGCTTTATTATACGTTGCTCCTAAGTGAAAGTGGATCCGTCTAATAAAAAAATAATGTCATCAGTAAAGATAATGAAAATATATGACAGAAAGTAATACATCATCTCGAGTAACATATTTAGGTCCCTATCAAAGTAACGAGTGTAAATACCTAGTTCCTCTTAAGTCATCACAGTATCATTAGGTTTGCCGATTGTATTATTTACCCTTAGGCTTTGGTTTTAGTAATAATTAGAATAAGAAATAGAAATATAGGAAACGTGATCTACTGATACCTAATTGCACGTACCACAAAAAAGTTCACGTAATTTGTCGGAGAAAGCCATTATTTTTCTTTTGTTCGTTCTAGATCGATATGAGCTACTCTGGATGTTGGAAGTTGGATCAAGCCATTTCCAGGAACAGACATCACGTGTATAAGAAGTACTGTGAATGGAATCCTTAGAAAAAAATCGGTGTATATTGTTGTTTCTTTGTTACTAAAACACACTCAACTGTTGTTCATTTTGTTCCATAACGCGTCTTTTCCTGTTTACTTTCTAAAGCGACATGTCCTACCTACGTGATTTCTTAGGTCTGATTATAAACGACACATAACACGTCTCCGGTGGTGCTCTGTGGTGGAAATGACAAGTCAACTTTATATATCTGTCATATCTGACACATTTCACGGAGAAATCAAACATTTGGACATTTCACTCCCACTCACGAGCTTCTCGTACTACGTTCATTGTTGATTGTACACTTTGCACTTCCTGTTTGCAAAGTCTGTTGAACTTGCTGTAAGAAACACCTGTGCTTTCCAACTCGAGAGATAAAAAGAAGGATTGACTTGCAGGGTAGAATCTGAGTGGAGAAAAAAGCCCCATGGAGTTCAAAAATTGAAGTTCAAATCCCACGAGAAGGATTTCTAAGGCTTATGAGAGTTTTGTTTTCTTTAACCAAGAAAAGGAAAAAGATTAACTTTTTCTTGAAATTAATTACATTCTCGTGTCGCGGTATTACTCGTTTCTTGTGAGAAGGAGTCATCTCCTATGTTGTATGTGCAGTTTACTCTGGCAATGAAGTTTTCCTTGTAAATCTCTCTCGTTACCTCTTGTCATGTCTTTAATGTTTCCTGCTTTCCATTTACCAAAAACACAGAAAGGCCGTGAGGATTGAAGAAACAAGTCTTTCGTGCACGATGCACATATAGTCGGTTGACTCATTTAATTTGTACGGAAAGTAATCTGATGAGAAAGCCTTTACGCCTTCTCCTTCCGCGAGCTACTTGAGTCTCACACTTTCTCTCCATCTTTCTTCGAGTGGCAAAGGGTTTAGCGAGAATCCTCATCATTACACAAAAGCTTAAACAAGAATGGAAAGCATTTGCACGCATCGCAATAATCACGCTAAGCATCTTAAACCAACGTGGGGTTTGGTGCTTAATGAATAAAATTTTAATCTTCTCTGCAACTCTGCACTAACACAGCCACGAGTTACGAGTGTATTATTACGGCTCTCTGCACTTCTTGAACTGCGAAATGAGCCTGTTTAGGATTTAGCAGTCAGTCGCACACATGAATAGCTTTGAGATAAGACGTAGAGAATTTAATTTCCTCGGAAAAACCAAAATAAACTGCGATGAAGATAATGGAAAGTAGTGAACAATACGAGTAAATAAGATTCTTGGGATTCGTTCGGCACCCAAAATGGTTTGGGGACATGCCATCGAAACATCTTTCCACTTTCACCTCGAGGGGCATTCCTCCGAATTCTTAGTGAAGTCCAGAAAGAGCAAATTTTTTGTTTCTTTTGAAAGTCAAGTTGGGCGGAGGAAGTCTTGTTTAGAAAGTAGGGAAGAAGGTTTCAAAGAAAGCATGAAAAATGAGATTTCCGTTTAAACTACAAGTCCTTCCATAATGGCAAGTATTAAGAGTTTTAATACTTCAAAAGGAATTCCTGCTCGTCGCAAGTAAAAGCTCCTTCGTTCCTCTCAATTTTACAAAGGCGCTTGTCTTACTTGACTTGAGTTACTCTCGAGTCTAGAGTAAAATGGATCTTAGGATTTTTTCAGTCTAACGTCTGAAAACTGAAACTATGCACTCCCCTCTTCTCTGTAGCAGAAGCTGATGCATCATTTTCCCTTGACACTTTTGAGCAGAGATAAGTATGTTCCATGGTTATAACTGGGCTGCAAGGCTTCAGGGGATCGTCTGGACATTACACGTCGACTTCAAATTCGAAATTCAAATGGATTTGTAATCTACCTGAACAAACCTGTCATGGCTTTCTCTTCTTAAGATACCATCACTGGATCTGTGGTCGTTTCCCTTGATAAAGTTTGCAGCTACGAAAAACGAAAGTAAACACTTCAAACATTTTCATATCATTTACTCCCGTATTCACTCTGTCCTTTCATCCAGGCAGGTAGCCGATTAACAATCCGTGGAGAATGTTAAGTTTCCTGAACCGAATCCACAGACCTTGAACTACGACCTTCGTCTTCTCCAGGAAATCTTCATAAATTTTATCCTCGTCCACACCCCCTCACTTCGAAACAAATTCGCTGTTTCTAAATAAAATCCCACCTAACATTCCTCCAATCCGCAACTTTCAAATCCGACGTCACTGGAGGTATTCTCCGCTAAGGAATCCTACTTATCACACAGTATTGTGGAGGTCCCTTGATTGAAACTAAAACCTGCACTAACTCTCCATCCTTCCAACGCAAGTTCTAAAATTGGTTGTGAACAGCAAATATTTATCTGTAGCATCGGTCTCTCCTCAACATCAGCTTCATTCTAAAAGTTTCACGTCGTCCCTCGTCAAACCCCTCGTCAAAATGCAACTGACAAAGATACGGTGCCTGATAATAAGACACGTACAATAAAATTCGGATGGAAACTTCCCTCTGGAAGTCTGGCCGTCTTTTGCTGGAGGTGAAATTGCAAAATACAATAAATGGCTTCATTTCATAAACCATCCGAGTCCGAGTGACCTTGTGCAGCACTCTGCATTTTACTATCGCCCATCACACAATCATTCAGCACTTCCAGACAAGTCACAAAAAGGAGTGGAAATGTTAACCACACATTCTTCTGCTTTTCTTCTTTGGAATAATAAAAAGTTGTTTTCTAGTTTCCATCCCGTTGAGTGCGAGACTTGATGTTGAAGACCGTAAAATATCTAATTCCTTCCAGCTTCCCTTGATCCCCTTTGTGTTTACAAGCGCATACCCGCATGAATTATGGATCGTCTGGTGTTTTTTTACTGTACAAAATTGTAGGCCGAGCTAAACTTCTTAAAGTGTCTGCGTGGCAGCAGCATCTTTCGACATGAAGCATGAATGTGTGTTTAAGACGCTGACAAAGTTGCACCGGAATGTTAAGCAACGGGACCAGCAGTCATGGTGTCTGGTTACTCGCTGTACAAAAGTTTCCTCGATAAGGAAATTCGTGTCTTGCAGCGGAAAGGAAAGAACCACGACTCGAGTTTAAAGACACAAAAGGATGGAATGCATTTATCACGGGGGAAAGCTGCGAGTATCTATCTTAAGATTTCTGAATTCCTCAACAAGGTCACACAACGAAGGACCTTCTAAGTGAGCTTGTGACAAACGCGTGTGCCTTATCGGTTTTTCAAAATCCCTGCATGTCCACTTTATTGTAACGAAGTTCTTGGAAAACGTCCAAATGAGAACGTGAAACAACTTAAAGCTTCAGATGCAGAGAGAAATTATTCTTCGGATGAGTTCACTTCACAAGGAATAAACATCAGAGCAGAAGTTGGGTTGAGAGATACAAAATCCCTCCCCAACATTATCTGGACTTCCATAACTCGTGTTCTGTATCACTTTGATACTCTCCAGTGATTGTGGGGGATTTACAAGCTCACTTAACACATAATGCACACCGGAATGTGCGTGGAAGAAAGTATAAGTCTTCCATCTTCACACTATTTACGTCTTAAAGCCTGCGAAATTGCTCATTCTCAGGCTCTATCTGTTTCCCTGAGCTCGTCTCATGAAAGTGCAATAATGACCCATTGTGGTTGTATTGTGTATCCAGCTTGCCTATCAAAAGCTCGTTCGTGAATAGGACAGGCAGCAGGAAGGAAGGAGAGGAAATGAGTTGGCTAGTTAGCTGAGTTATATAGGGCAGTAAAAGGAGGCAAGAATATTAGACGGGGGACGGATTGGGTGGGTTGAATAGGAGGAAAGCAATAAAGTGATTTATTACGGAGTATATGAGTATTTTCGCATCTTCAAGGGCCGTTTGTGTTGTGTTTATCGAGCACTTTCTCTTGGCGTCTGTTTCAGTAATTTCGTAGTTGAAACTCGGAACGGTATTGAGCTATACAATAGGTATCAGTTTGTGAAAGTAACGGGGATTTGATGGGCATCAATTTGACACATAAAAGATTGCATCATGCCTCCTCGGTGACACATATCAAAGGATCGAGGCATATCAGCACTCAGACGAATTGAATATGTTTTCCATACAACTTTCATAATCTATTGTAGAAAAACAGGAAGGCTTGAAGTTATTTCTGTTTTTAAAGGAGCCCGTATCGGATGTGAAGGAATTCCAGGTATTCTAACCAGTCATAAATTGTTGGCTGAAGTATACTAGATTGGTTAGACTAAAATTTCTCGTTGTGAGCCAATCAGACGCAAATGCCATATCATATAGTTGGCTACACAATAAAGTGTGACTCAATTAATAATTACTATCAGAGTATTTAAGCCTCATAGTAAAGTTCAGAGGGGGATAATTAGTTCCCCGAAGTCAATTACGGCATAATGTTTGGTTTATGAGTTTATGGCTTTCTCTTGGGTTCCAGTTTTAATTGAATCTAAAATTACGCAGCTTTCTGAAGTTATTGAGTTCGAGAATGTCTTTTAATTGTCTTGATGTGGAAGTAAGTCTTTCCTTCGGGAACTAATTAAAAGGAGGGCAGTAATAATAATTATCTTCTGCTAACATTTTAGATCTTTGACATTTCATTTCTCTTCAGATCGGAGTTGGTTAAAACATTTAAAAGGAAACTACGGTGAGAGCAGCAACAGGGAAACAACAATTAAGAGCAAATATATGTATTTCTCAACTACGCAACTAAGATAATTAAGCAATGTCCTGAGGATATTGAACCCCCCGTGGTTCTTGGGCCTGTTGCTTTCGAAATGGAACAGTAGCAAACGAACACGTAAGAAACATTGTAGTGTAAAATCGGAAATCTAGCACTGCTGGCACATCATCATCAGGTTTAAACGGATATACCCCAGCACCGAATTTTAAGCGCTTAGAATGGAAGAGAAAGTATATAAGTTGCACGTTCTTATTCACTCGGAGTATTCTTCGAGAGGCCAGAAACTCCAATACATGTGAGACAACAGGTGCAGTGTGCTCGGCTTAATTAATTTCGAAACCGAAGCTGGCAAAGGTTCTTTTTCGTGCCATTAGAAATAATTACAGCGAATATTGCTCAAAGAGCAAAACCGTGTTAAATTCAATGAAAAATAAGTCTGCAGAAGTTCTTGAAACTCTTAACTCCTTTGAAAGAACTCGCAGTGGATGGTGAAAAGCACAGGTATGAAAAATCGGTGGTACTTCACCGACGGTGGTGGTGGTAATCTGTGTGAAAGTTCATAAAAGTTCTTTTGTAGTAGTTTAATATTCAATTACCTTCCAAGGTAATCTGTATTATTCTATTTTAGCATATTGTGGGTTCCCTGCTTCCTTGCAACTTGCAATAAAGCTCATGTTTATTGCTCATACATTAACAACACTTATTCGTCCTTCCTGTATTGCCTCCGTTTGCTTCGGATAGAGGATGTTTACTCATTTTTATTCCCTTGTGATCCCAACTAACTTGGGCCATTTATCCAAGTTATATTTCCATCAAAACACCAAATACCACATATTCTACGTCCTACGTTTGATGCGTGAGTATTCCCACGAACCTTTCTAAAGTGTGTTTTGCATCCTTCCATTCATCAAGAAGTGGATAGAAACATCAGCTTTGGGATTAAAAGTGGGTAAGCTCTGTGGAGAGCCGAAGTTATTCATGTACAGTATTAAAAGTGGTTGCATGTATAAAGAAATTCCAAATGTGAGCTGTTTGTCCACTTTTGATTGGATTGAATTAGAAAGACGAGTTAACAACATGTGAAAAGGAGAAAAGTAGTTTGGAAGTGAGTTTCGCATTTATTGTATGGGTGTGGATTCAATCAACGTTTGAGTGCCCAAGTACATCAGAAAGCTTTATACTATCCTCGCACTTCAAATGGTATTTCGAGCCTCTCCAGTGCAAGCCTTAATTCCCTGTTTTAGTCTTTCTCATACTTTAATCAGTGCAGAAATTCTTTGTATGTGTGGACTCATCCGTCCATCCCTCTTAAGTTCAGTCTACCTTTACAACTTTCTCCCATTCACATTTACATTCAAAGAGTAATGATCATTTAGGCAGCCTTCCTCCTCTTACTTCCCACAATCTGCCAAGTACTGGAAAATCAATAGAAATAATAAGTGGAGTAGAATGCTGGGAAAAAAATTGAAGATAGATGAAGGAAATATGTGGGGAAACAAGAATTCACGGATGATGCCTGAATGATCGTGATGAAGAGAGACTGCAGTGAAGGCTAAGTTGGAAGTCTACAGAGTGCCTATAACGTTACACAATCTTCTGAAGCTACACGAACTTCCCGTTAAGCAATAAACTTCCTTTCTCCAGGCGGAGAGAACCACAGCCACCCTCTACGTTTACAGATTTCTTTTCGACATCACGCAAGAATTATTACAGCAGAACTGGAGTAAAGTCCAATCTTGTGAATACTACAAGACTACAACTACTGCTGCTCAGTTGGCTTTCACTCAGACTACTTGATACGTGCCAATGCTTTTCATCCTCTTTCTCCTAATAAGTTAAGAGGTTTCGACTTTTGGTTCGGTTGTAAAAACGCGCAGACAAAATTAAGACACACACTCTCTCTACGTACAACGGACACTGCGGTCCATAGGAATTATGGGTGAGTAGGGTGAGAGAGAGAGAAAGTTTGTGGTTTGAGAACCGTTTTATTGCCCAGATGACTATTGTAATACATTTCCTTTGGGTACTGCTGCAAGCTACGAGTAGTAAAAAGGTTTATCTGTTCAATTTACTCTATCGCTAATTATGTCTACCTTGGGTCTACTACTGATGGATTGAGTTTTTCCCACAGAATGAAGAGGGCTAATTTATTACTTTCTCTAGAATTGGAAAATCCATTAAAGTACCAAGAAAGGTACTTGTTTGAGTGATCGTATAACAGGTTTTTAGAAGAGCTGAGTCCAAAGCTGAAACAATGGTCTGCAGTGCAATGCCATCAGAGTATAGTGGAAAGTCAGAGATGTAATTGCTTTTCACAGGTACACAAAGAGGCAATTGCTACAGACTTTGCAAGTATCCTCGAAGGTCAGCCTCGTCGAAGCTGTTTAAAGGAATTCAGTCCGAATTTTTTTTCAAGTCAGAAGTTTTCCAGTGAGAATGTCTAGGCTGGAATCTATTCACAAATATTTACAGGAATTTCCACGAGCTTGTAAAGTTGGAAGTAGAATATTTTAGCACCTGGCTGATGCTCATTTACTTCCTTGGAAAGGCTTGTAAAGTAGAAATATTTAGCTAGTTTTTTCTTTTCACTCTTCTACTTGACAGGTAACTTATTAAGTCATTGAGAATCAGATCTCAAGTGGATAAGTTCTTGGAGTCAACTAGTAGTTTATGTTTGGCAAGATTGCGTCGTGTATACTTACACAATGATGTTTCCTGCCCGTTTACAAGGAAAGCTGTCAATCGTAACCTTGAGTTAGGTATTCATAAAGATGGTTTGTGGAGGTAGAAATTACGGAGAATAGTCACATTGTGGGTTTTACTTTCTTTAGCGAGAGAAAGCTTTCTGCTTTTACTTAAGTCGATAGTCAATCATCTTGGGCTTACCACAAGCCAAATAATGAACGCAGTCGTCCACTTAATTACCATTCCAGATCACTTTTCATCCTAATAAAATATTATCTTAACAAGTTAGGAAGAAGAAGTTGGCAATCTTGCCAATCGTAACTCATGTGAACGCTTAGAACTGCCTTTTCGCAATTTGCAAGAAGAAGAAACGAACCTCAATTCGTTAACATCTTATCTATGTGCTTGTTAAATAAATGCAAATTCGTAAAATGCCCTTCTGCTTTCATGCGTTCTATATACTCCATAATTTGTTTATACAGGGATGACTGTGTGGATATCGAAAAAAATGGAAGTGGGTGTCGCTTGTTGAACAAAGAGGATCATTTTCCACTCTACTTTCTGTTGAATAAGCAGCTGTGACAATAAAAATTGGCAATGAATCTCTCGTGCAGCGAGTGATTTGCATTCTTGAACTATTTGGCAATGTCTGTAAGGCAGAACCAATATCCAAGCAGAATGAATGTCTCGCATTACTGTCATCAAACTTTAAGCCTTTCGGGACTTTAAAGAGAAGAGCTTCTCAATTCCGTCATTTATTTAAGTGTGTACCAGACTAAACGTTGGAAGTATCTCTTCTAAAACTTTTCCTATTATAGTTTCACGTATTCTGCTTACACTTCGTTATTTCCCTTCTAGTGATTTTTTAAGATGTTCTGGATTCTGGATTTACTATGAGAGGTTTGATTTCCCTAAGCTTACCTCAGCTTCAACTCTCCAGGTGCCACGGTTAATTCACACAAAATCGTGTGATTTAAGTTGCACACACGATTGCAACTAAAGTGACAACTCAGAAAGGAAGTTGGAGGTAAAAAGTTCTCGTGTAATACAAAGTTAGATTGATGACATGTAATGTGAAGGAAAGTCATGATTGTATCTCGGAGGTCTTGTGGGATTCCGTGGGTTTCAGTGTGATTAAGATGCTTCACAAAAGTAATGCGGAAAGGGGCTGGAAAAGGCTTTGTTCGCTAATTTATTGTAGTGCAAGGTCAATGCGTCAAGACAGACAGCCTTTGAACTACCTTCCAACCTAATTGACGCTGCCTACACAAAACACTAATGGATTTGATTATTTGACCTAAAAAGAGTGGCTGACGGGCTTCAAAGGAACTTATTGCCATCTGGAAAAAAACTTCTTAGCGCCTACATATTAGTATAAAATGAAGGAATGAGGGAGTTACGAAGCACCTGAAACTAACTTTTAAAGTAGAGGCGTTAATTAATTATTATGGATTTATTTTTCGGGGAAAGTATCAATTTAACTTCGAATTATTCTTAGAATTTCAATTTTACATGAATACTCAAAGTGTGAATAGAATTTGAAAGTGAAAAGGCTTAATTAAATCCGTATGAATCCAGTTCCACTCGAATTATTGCTGTCCTGTGGGAGCAGCTCCAAATCTCCACTAACGGAGTGTCTCCAATCTTTCTTTTCGAGAAAAGCAATCAGACATGATTAATCTCCGTGAAAAGGAGGCCCGAATTTGCCTTAGAGAGCTGAGTGATCAGCACCCTTATGTGTCAAATGTCAACCAGCTTATCTCATGATTTGTAGCTACATGATGAGGTTCTACCTTTCGTCTAATTCAACTTTTATCCATTCCACCACAACCACAATCATCAAGCTAGACTGAACTCGATCATGTACGAACTTGGGACGACTCTTGTACTCACTCAACAGTAACAGTCAACATTGAGTGGATGACTTTCTTTACTTTCTTTTCGTTTCCCACAGTCTTTCTCGTTTTTATCAAAACTCAGGACACAAATGAAAAAAACTTAGACACAGTATGACGGTTCACCTCTCCGACAAGGCAGATAGATCACTATGATGGTAAACTATCTCTTACACAACGAAAAAAATACATGTGTGGGACATTGATGAAGTAGGATTGGAATGAAGAAAGTAGATTCGATTGGAAGGAAAGTCAAGACTCGAGAGGAGAAGCAGTTTTTCCCGATAGTTGATGAAATAAAGGATGGAACGGGATTAGATTTTCACAGAAGTCAAACAAGGAAATTAAAGGAAGATAAAAGACCTTCTTATGGCAGACGACTTGTAATATAAGAATCATTCTCTCTGTTTGTGTGTATGTGTCCCTAATCTCGTGAGTACAAAAGATGATCAATTCTGTCATTTGTCGAGTTTGAATTGAGAACCAACAGTAGATACGTCATCCATTCATCCCTTAATAATGGCTTTGGGAGGATAGAGATCAATAAGAAAAGTATTAGAATGCAGACTTCATAGTCAGATTCCTTTAGACTTTAATTTTGCATAGGTTATAATATAATGAACTATTCTATACCAACTTAAATTGAAAGTCAACGAAGAAATGAAAGAATCTAAGACCAGAATAATAATTTTGGTTTGGGAAATGACATTCCATTTAGGAAGGACAAAGAAACGACTTGGAACCCATTCTGAAACCTTTATTGACGAGAGCACACTTTCATTTGCATGTATAGTGCATCGTCTATCTCTCTACCACTCCTGAAATTTGTTTCTAAGATAAATAATACAATGCAGGAAACCTTGTCTCAAAAGTGAGAGAGTGAGTGTAAAAGCTTGATCGGTAAGACATACCTGTCTAAAAGGAAGGAGATATCTTCTTCATCTCAGAAGAATACAGTTGTGCGAAGTTGAAGGGAGAGGGTACTTCAAAGGTTCTCCTTACCGAGGATTTTCACTGACTACAGACAGACCTGGAGAGAGTTTTTTGACAGGTTTAAACTTTTTGTAATGTAATTTGACAAGTATACATACATGAAACATAGTGTTCTACTAGTTTAGTTCGTTTAAACTTACCCGACGTTTAAGTGCCTTGCGGAGAAATGCCTGTAGAGAAAGCAGAGTTCTCAATAAATTGGATTAGAAGACAACGACAGGATAATTAAAGAGTCAGTGAGGGTATCAGATGAATGAAGGTATGGGAGGAAGGATAGAGGGAGGTTCCTGCAGGATGCGATTCGGTTAAAAAGATGTGTCGATCAGCTTTACTATTTTGTATATGTATTACCCTTTGTAAGCACTTTGTATGTAATCACATCATGTCGTCATGATTAGGAACAGAGAGGAGAAAGACTGGAGGGTCGAAGAGAAAGTTGTCAAGTGAGGGTAAATTGAGAAGAATAGACTACGTGCGTCGACTTATGGGTGAAGTGTAAACTGTTCACAGACTCAGAGCACACTGCTCCAAACATCCTCCTGAAATCTCAACTTACTTCAAGGCACAACTTTCCCCACACACTCCTCCTGGCTCCTGTCTTCCTCCTGTACAGAATGTGTGTTTGTGTGTCTTCTGTCCAGAATTGTTGATGATACACTTTCTCCACGGAGAAATACGTAGGAATTTGGAACAACATCACAATTCTTATTTAGTGTCATCTTCTCGCACATTCCTTATAGCTTAGAAAGTCAGCTTCAACTACCTTGGGAATGGGAATTACAGTGTTGTGTGCATTATCTCCTTAATAATTTATTTATAAACAAACATACCAAAAGTTGATGATTCATCGAATCCACGTACAGTAAACATGCACACAAGTAATAATGATCTGCTACACAAACAAGGATGAATAATGAATGTAACGCAAACATCACTGTACATCAATCCCAAGACTACACAGATGATGTTATACCATGTAGACTTTCACTTGGATTGTTGTTCCTTGATTAGTGAGCCTGCAGACATTGCTGTAATTGGCATGTTGGATGCTTGATTGTCAATAAAGTGAAGACGCTGTGTACGAATGTAGATGAATGTAGATAAATAGTATCAACTTCAACGGCAGAGTATCAACATGAAATATTAAATGACAGAGGGTGAAAGCAAGTGAAAGCTCGGAAGCATAATAGCATTATTATATATTATTATTAGTTTCAGAGAGAAAGAACGACCAGCAGGACCGCAAACCTGAGAATTTCATTTCAATTTATTCTGAATTTGTTAAGTGAAGATTTAAATTAACATATACTTTTAGTGCATTGGGTTCCTGTTGGTTGTGCTTTTCCTTCCTCATTCCATTCCTGCGTTGCGTTGCAATTCAGGAAACAATATATGCAACTCGCTTGGTGAAAGCCTGAGGTATTTTACAAACCAAACCACTAACCCACTGAGGCGGCCTATGGATAGTCATCATCAAGAGACAAACTTGAGTGGGTTTCCAATATTGAAGCTGGGCACAATTGCACTGGAGGACTGTGATGTCCGGAGCTTTAAACGAAACAGTCACTTGCAGGAAAGGATAGAGAACTTGCACACAAAGGAATCAAACGATGTATCTGAACGCAAGATTGAAGGAGCAGACGAAATGTCATTAGTAAAATTGGTTAGAGAACTCTAAAGTCCAGTGATGTGAAATGAAATTGGGAAGGGTTCCTTCTCCAACATTAGCTGTGCAATATGAATGAAGAATACTCAGTTTGTTCCGACAATTCCTCACAAATAACATCACCGAGTTTAAAAGCCTATTCCATGTTTAATAAATAGCACACGAGCAAGACACATAATAATATCTTTGCATTCATGAGCGTCGCAGTTCCAGGCTTTATCCTTTCGTTCGATTTTGGATTGACTTATCTCGTATCGGAAATCTACAAGTGGATAGTTTTGTTTCATACATAAAATTGAATGTTACATGAGGACGTATGAATGTTTTTAGCTGTGTGTCCTGGCCTGAGGGACTATCAGCAAACATTTCTGAACTTTGAGATGTTTATAAGCTTTCAGTTTCACTGGTATATGGTTTACTCGTCAGAAGTATAATCCCCAACCCCAATTCACTAATTGTATGAAGCGTGTATCCTTATTTAAATATCAAAACTCGGTAGAGCAGGGAATCAACAAATTATTACCCAAGGTTGAAGGCTTGAAGGTGGATGTAGGATAGGTAAGCCAAATTCCCTGGATAATCGACCTCCTGATTGCTAGAATGTTTAAGTACATCAATATTGATATTATACACGTTGTCCAAATTACTCCTCCATATCACACAGATTAAAGCTAGTCATGTCAAATTAGCTGATTTCCTTTTATGCTAAAGCTTTGTATCGTGTACTCTGTAAGGCGAAAACAACAATTCCGAGAATATTCACTTGGCTTATATTTGGTTGGTTACGTTTTGTCTGAATTTTTAGCTTTATTGTAAAGATTTCATGAAGCCGAGGGCAGATGACGAAAGACGAAATACACCTTGATGAAAGTGCAATTTGCTGTCATCTTCAGCCGGGTCAATTCCATATCACCTCTGATGTGGAAACAAAATTGCTAAACTCAATTCACTTCATTCTACTTCAGAAGAACAAAAGCCATGTATAGTGGTGAAGCGCAAATCAAAACTTGCAAAAATAAAAGAAAGCACTGCGCCAAGGTTTCCTCTGAGAATATCATACTCCTACTCCAAGTCTCCGAACAGTTAATCTTTAGAAAAACCACGAGAAACGAACCCCCCAGATTTTTATTTGTTGTGAAACTAAATATACGTTGACTTTTAAGGATGCATGTGTGGAAGTGTAAGAGAAAGTTAGTGGGTCATGGAAGTTTCTACTTTGAGAGACTTCCTATTCAATTTCTCGTAAGTATAATAAAACTCTAGAAAGTTAAAAGTAAAGAAACAGGCTTTGCAGTAGTGACCCGTGTAACTTATTGATCAGAAGAGATTCTTCCGAGCCTGAAGTGATTGTTTCTCCGGCTTCAATCCATTCGAAGCTCATATGTTTGAGCAACAAACGGAGAGTGAAATGAAAAAAATGACCAATCTGTTGTCTATTTACTTCACTATGTTTGTGTACAGCAAAGTGTGAACGTGACATCAAGTGGAAGTCAATATTGTTGGGAAATATTCCACAATTTCATACGTTTTTCAAACTTTTTCAGTAAGAATAACAAGAGTGTAGTGGACTTTTAAAAAGACCTGCTGAGAAATCTGAATCAATACTTCTCTCTCACTTCAAATTCTTCAACTTTCAACCTTCAGATTGTCCAGTAGTGTATTTTTCAAGTAGCTTTCAAGACCTCACTCACACAGTTCCTACCTACGTGACTTTCGTTGAAATGCACACACACGCAGGTTCGCGAATAATTGAGATAGAATGAGAAAAGGGACTCTTTGAAACACAACTTCTTGTTGACTCTCAAGTACAATTTCTTGTTATCTTTACGTTTCACAAAAGTTTTTAAGGGCCGATGATGAAGGTTGTTTTGGACAGAAAGGAGTAGTACACGTGTGAATAAAAAAATGCATCTCTGCGCCATTCAAGGAGATTCTCTTTGGAATTTGTGTCAGAATTTCGTAAAGGATTCTTTTCAAGAGTTACAATTACTCAGATATGCTGAGATTTATGGTATGGTATGAACAAATAGATGTAAAAAGGTTAGTTCCATAAAGTTATAATCATACAACAACAAGTTTCGGCTATTTCCCAAGTGGATTACAGAAAGCATCATCATCTTATCATTGATTCAATGAAATTCTTCCCTAAGTAATTATATATCAGAAGAAATAACAATATTCCCCTGAAATGAAATATGCGTCTTGTTCTTTAGGACTTTCTCCACTTTCTCCATTAAGCTATTTGAATGTACTTAATGCTTCAGCATTTCAGGGCCATTTACTCTCTACCAAATAACTGTGCTTTGTGAGTTCATGCAAGTTTATTATTTACTGTAGTGTTTCTATACAAGTTCTGAAGTAAAAGGTTGAAGCGGAGGAAAATGGGATATATAATCTCCGTTGAAACTATACTTATAAAACTAGTCTTCAGAATAAATCGTCCCAGCAGAGCCAAAAGAACGATGGAAGATCACGTTTTTACACGAGTTGGGAATGGAATCAGTTGCTTCTCCAACTCAGCAAGTGATGGGCTACAGTAAAGGAAGAAGGTACGGGGAATGTGGATGCTGGGAATGGCAGACTGTGCAGCAGATCGTATTGTACGATGATCTCGAGAGAGTACTTGGTACTAAACTCATTACTTTCAACATGGGGTACAGTGTGTTAGCCCCATGTTAGCAGCTTGTGGAGTTGCACAACGCCACGTTTTTACAACGGGATAAAGTACTCTACAAATCGAGCGAAAGGGGAGGGTGAAGCAAGTTTCGTTTCTACTGTGAGTAAACTCCCAACACTGCCCTGAGTTTTACACAAACTTGACTTGGCATTCTACGTAGAGTGAGAAGACATTTACTCAGATAATTCGACTCAGAGTTGTAAAACTTGACACAGTACATCCATTGAGGGAAGGTTGCGAGAAGGGAAGAGTTTTGAGGAGTCCTACATCCTAGTAAATGATACCACGTGGTGGAATACAGAATTGGCAGCCGGTTGCGTACATGAAATCCACCGGCTGGTTGGTTCAATTGTGTGCTATGCTATGTCAGTCAGAGGTGGTGTACAAAGTTCTCTCATTCCCAAATATCCTCTGAGCTTCATGACGAGAAGTCGAGGAGAGAGATATCTCGTTTGCAAAGGGAGAAGTTCTTTAAGGATGGTTGGTGGAGCTGCAGAAGCGACGATGGGACGATGAGAATGCGAAATCATTTTGGAGAGATTGCATATTTTTCTTCGCTTTACAATAATATGCAAATTCTTAAATGACTAAACTTCTTGGCTGTCCAAGTTACAACTACATGAAATTTTTGGAGGAATTGTGTCAAACTTGTTTCATTTCTTTGAGGATGATAAGAATAATAATATAGCTAAAGAATTTTCGATGAGGAACATTTCTTTCGTCAATTTACTTCAATTTGCAGATTTCCAGAGTTGAGCGCAGAGAGAGAGAGAGAGAGAGACATTTTGAATGCACTTTTGTAACTTCATTTACTCGACATTCAGTAATTCTTGGAGAGAAAACTTTCACCTGATTCTGAGAAGAATCAATTTGGTATCCTTCTAGAAATGACAACTCAGAAGATAGGTATGCAATAATGGGATATTTTAGATTCTGGGCTGAGAGCGAAGCTAAAGGGATTACGAAGGAGTAAAAGTAGCACAAGCGGACATTTAGCTAAACTTTTATGATGTAAAGGATAGGATGCCTTGCAAGCTACGTACACGCCTGAAAAATAATCTTCCAGGAAACTCCTCTCTAAACAATTGCTCAGAAATGTGTGATGGCTTTTAAAGCACTTCTATATTGAACTTTGAGTTTTACTTGATTTCAGTACATACAGAACTGCGAGATAACTTTCAACATGGCTTCTCCTTCCTCTTCTTCTTGTGGGAAGTTCTATTTGAAGATAGAAGAATGGAGAAGGATATGTCACGGATGCTGAGAACTTAGTTTGATGATTATAGATCAATAATCGTAAAAATGGATAGGTGACCCTTAGAAGTAGAATGTAGAATAGGATAGTCACACACTTTTGGTGATTCAACAAACTGGCTTGTGTGTTTGATGGTGGTGACAGGTTGGTTCAACTTGGGTCACAGCTATCATCGGCACACAATTTTTGTAGTCTAAGTAAGTAGGAACACATTCATCTGTTGTCTCTATGTATCCGAGATCCGAGCAGCGTTAAATATGTATCACGTTTATTCTGCGCTCCTCTACGTTATTATGAGAATGAAAGAGTATCCATTTATGAAGCGATAAAATCTCGTACAAGATCATAGAAGGTGAGAAGGTCATGTCATTTGATATGAACTAATCGACCAAGATTCTAAAGGAGTTGATGTGTGAGATAAAAATATTACTATAATCTGTTGGCCATCTCAAATAATAGTTTAAGTATGCGTATCAGTTAAGCTCATGACATTAGTTTTGCAATGTTCAGGTGCAAATGTAAATTTCGCAGTTGGCGAGATTTGAAATTGCCAAATTCACTTAAATTCGTTGGTGAGCTTGCACTCTAAACAGTCTTATCCGGTAAGCCAATCTCCGCATTGATGATAAGACAAGTACGTCATTCAAAACAAACGTCTTGTGTTTTGAAAGATAACTCATTGAAATTTATGGAGCAGCAGAGTGAGAGGTTATGATGTTGTAACAGGTGTTTGTGGCCTTAACTTTGCTTGTGGTGCCTTTGAGGATGCTTTTCTCTACTTTTGGTATGTGGAAAGTTACTAGCTTAATTCATGGAGATTTAAGCAGTTTACGTCCGTACAAGAAACCTACCTTGAATATTTCTTGGAATTCTCATTGCTGCAATAAAATGTGAAGCATTTTGACGAGTAGAAATGTTCAGTAAAGGACGTACAACGTATATTCACAGCCGAAAGGAGTAGAGAGCTGTCAAGATGACAGGATCTTGAGAGAAATCTTTTAGACTGTCTTTGTAGTCCATCGGAAATCGAATCTCTGAATCAGAATCAAATGTACTTGTCTGTGAACTTCTTTCCCTCTTTGGAGAAATAAGGGCAAGGATAAGCCTAAGTGAGTCTTGGAGGAAATTTCGTTTCGTACTTCCGAATATTTGGGTACGCTGCTGAGTGCTGCTGATGTTCGACTTTTGGCGTTTCTTGGATCTCTTGCTTATTGAAGAGCTTAAAGTAAAGCAAATCACCATCTTGAATCTACGGGTTGCCATCCATCCATATCCTCACTCAGTTGGCTGCTCTTATCATCTTGAACCAATTTTGTCCTCAAATAAGCCGAAGATTTAAAGCAAAAGACACTTGGTTGGTTTGTTCGAGTAATGTGGTAGAAGTATGGAAATGACTGAAAGATATGCTAATGGATTCTGAATGACGTGTGTCAATCGCTTCGCCGTTCTCTGCTTCACGACAATCCCTCCTCAGAAACATTCATTTACAACAAAACCTCATTACAATTTTATCTTTTGGGCCTACAGCCGATGATATGCATCGTAGTGACAAGGAAGCCCCGTGAATGAAGAATGGTCGACGAATGGCTCGCAATTATTTGCATTTTAAATTGTGTCTGGAATTAGCAGAAGCAAGCTGTCTTTTTACTTGTCAGCGTCAATTGGGTGGACGTTTCACCCTCGTCGAAAGGATTACGCACGTTATTCGTTGTTAGCACCAGCTTAGATAAGAATAGCATGATAACCTTCACTTAGTAAAACAAAGGACGAAATGTATAACCAATCCACGGAAAATTTTATTGCATCATAGGAAATCCACACATCATCCAATTGTAGAAAAGTGTAGGGCCGTCTGGAAGAATGGAAATGTGTGTTGAGTTCGATCTGTCAGTTATTGCATGAGACTTCTTGAAATCCCCGTGTGTGGTTTAGCGGAGAAGGTAGGCAGACTGCTGCATAGTTAGGCTATTCTTGGGAAAACCGATATTTACTTACATTAGAGAAGTAAATTAATACGAGCTAATGAAAATAGACTGAGAGAATGGCGTTATATGCAATAGACTATAATTTTGAAGCCGGTGAGCTGCTGTTAGAGTGTGTAACTCGACATGGGTTAATATTATGGCATCTTTAGCTGCTAATTCCATGCACACCATGCAATATTCTCTATATATTATGTGCTTGTGTGTGTATACTTAATGTTCCCAGACGGTCTTGCTCGTTTGATGCTTTTGCAGACATCTAAACAGATGACATCATGAATCATGCATCCACATAGTGTAAATATGGAGTTTGAAATGAGAGAGTTCAGAAGAAGAAGGTGAGTTTTATACCTTCAAATTTCGCTAGAGATGTTGGCAAATATGATGCAAACTTGCACTTTGAACAACCTTCAAAAGTGAAAGCTGAGATGAATATTGTAACACACAGAGATTAATACAAGGAGAGCGGTGAACGTAGACATGGTCGAAATGCAATGCAAGTCTGCGAGCAGCCCAACTTCCGTGCGATGAGAACATTAAAAAGGAATGCCATTAAAAACCAATCGAATCGAAGAACAGTCATAATAATAATTCAGGTTGATTGAATGCCTCGGTATTAACGCAGGGCTAGCAAATACCAAATACCTAGTAGTGTCTATAGTGTGTGTGCATTTCGGCTGTATTAAGTGTGTATGTGTGTGCGAGTGAGGGATTTCAAACAATCAAGATGCGAAAAGGGATTGTGTGAATACATATGTTGCTTATTATATTGCAAAGGGATGATAATGATTGAGAGATGAAGGGAAGTGACACATTGGAATGCAGTGTGTTTTTTCATTATCATCGTCCTTAAAACTTTTATCCTGGTACACACACACACAGTACACACACACTGATGAAGACTCGTTGACTGACTGGGTGGATAGGGAATTCATATTTGTGTGAGTGTGTGTTGTGTGTATCTACGTGTGTATTTAAGACAAGAAGGCTAATCAGCTCAAGCTCTGTGTAGTTTACTACTACGGGAGATAGGTGGATGAATGAATGAGCGATGATAAGATGTTCAACTCATTTATGTTAGACAAGGCAGGTTTCAATTACTCCTGGTTAAGAAGATGAGTAGGTGAAAGGGTTTAGAGGATAAGAAAGAACTAGTTTTATTACGCAAAAGGAATTTGAATCGATGGATTGCAAAGTGATGGGAAGAACATTAAATGCAAAGTCTCACAGACCGAAGAGCGAGCTGCTGCTGCTGCAGAAGAGAGCACACTACCACACAACATTCAACTCAGCAGAGCTTTTGAGATAAACCTTAAACCATTGGCATTGCACTGGGAAGACGGCATTCTACAACCTCATCATCACACACACACACACACACTAAATACTAAATAAGAATACCAGTTAGCTTCTTCTTGTATAGTGTATATATTATATTTCATACTATTTTAAATTCAAATCCAGTACAAAACTAGACGCAGAGGTTCTGGTTGCGATAAAGTGGAAATGCAAGAACACCAGAGAGTCTTTACACCTTTAGAGTACATAATAAAAAAATGGTTGGGAGAACAAATAATAATTCATCGCACAGTTTCCTGTAAACTCTTTGAAGGTGGTGCTTTCAAGATGCCGAAGATGAGGAAGGGATTTAGGATTTAGGAATATTGCTCAAGGGAGGTTCGCACTCAGCATTGCAAATAATAATATGACTAATTGTCTGAATTTTTTGAAGCGGTTCCAATTTCTTATCACGTCGCACTTTCTTCATATTTCATTTCTATTCATTGAATGAACAACCACTTGCTGCTGCTGCTGCTGGCTTTATGATGTCCTTCCTTGGTGAATGACAGGAGGATGTGTAAAGCAGGTCGTCTCACCATATGTCACGTAAACCTTCGTCTACTTCATCGTCCAAGGAGTCTCTTTCTGTATCTTGAATTCCGATCTCCTCAAAAGGCACAAAAATATTTTTTCATCTTCCCAGACAGGAGCCAACTCGAAGACATAACTCCGGCAAAATCAGCTTTCACAATGATCTCAGAGAGTGCGAAATACTCTGGCAAATCATTATAAAAGCCGGAATTGTCGGACGGGAGTGTATGGCTCCTGAATGCTGAACTGTTGCATGGAATCTCGTATGAGAGTCCACCTCTCTCTCTCTCCTTCCTTCCTCGTCATCATCAGCCTGTTGATCTCTCTCTCTATCTCCTTCGCCCTGTATTACAAGAAGAGATCTCTGAACCGTTTCAATTTTCCGATCCAGAGCTCATCTTATAGAAAACACGAAACAATGAAAATGCAATAATTTATGTGACCAAACTGAACAAAAGGCATAATAATAGAATTCTGGGAATCAAAGATTATACTCGCTTACACGTTGTAGCTATGTGTGTAGGTTCAGTGGAGCTTAGAGCACGTACCTTCAATGATTAAATGAAACATTCCACGACAGCATGACTACTTACTGAGGTCACACTTGCAGACTTGCAGCAGTAAACTCGACTCATCCCAAGACAAGTCTGCTGATGGCGATGATCATGATGATGTGATTCCTTCAGCCACCTCCTAGATATAACTGCTGAAAAATTCCGCTCAAGACAACTCTCCTTCTTTCCATCACCACTGCCTACAACGTCTACTTACAAATACACTATAGTAGTAGTAGACGACGACGATGAAGTGGTAGTGGGTCTACAGTTTAGTATTAGGAGTCTACGACGGCTACCTGCGGAAGATTCAAAGTGCAGTCCTGCACAGAAATGAGGACAGAATGACAATAATTTTGAGCAGAAAGGAATAAAAATGGTGAGAGATAGAGAATGCGATAGGTAGATCGGAGTCAAGTCCACTTAAAGAACCGAAAAAATGTTCCCATTCAACAGTTCCAATGCCAATCAAGTCAATTACAACGGCAAAGGAGAGTAGTAGAGATTCAGAGGAGAGTAAGAGAGAGAGAGGAGAGGGACAGACACAGTTGTATAGGAGATAGTGGACTATAATATGGAGAGTGGGAGAGATAGGTTGATGATATTATCCAAAATGGGGCTAAGTTTGTCCGAATTATGGAGATATCAGAATTACCTGTGTGATCTCGGGGAATTGTCACTGTGAGAGCCATCCACATACACTTACACCTGCCTCCGTGGTGGACAAGTGAATATAGGGAATACACTGGAACAGCTTGAAAGTATCTCATGCTGAACTCTGAGAGAGTGCCTTCAGTTAGTTAGTAGTTGTTGGCCTGTCTCAGTTCGACCACCACTGCCTTATTCAGCCTACACACTGTGGATGCTTCTGCACAAGTGTACCACTATAGAGAGATGTGTGTGTGTGTGTGTGTGTGTGATGTCTGCTTTCTAGGGCATAACTGCACACAGCCACAGCCAGATATGTAAGTAAAGTGAGCCGGCAGAATGGCAGAAAGAATTAACTATTGTAATTTTTAAACGTGGTAAAGTATTGTTGAGTGTATTCAACTATAATCCGCTGTTGGTGGAATAAACGATGAGAGGAGAGTTTATGAATGGGAGTGGGTGGCAGGGTGGAATGTTCTTGTGTCTCACTATCTCAATTTTTTACGAGGACTGCTGATTACAACCGACCTAAGAGAGAGAGAGAGAGAGAGATGAGAGAGCTTATAGAGAGTCTCTCTCGTAGTAGTAGTGATGGTAAGTTACTCTCTACAGGAGCAAAAGAACACATTGCACAACCCAAGACACAAAAAAGTTCATAAAATACATTAGCGAAGAGAAAGAGTTGAACCTGAAGAAGGGGTTGAAGAATATCTGTGCAATGCAATGTGTATTCCTTCTTCTGCAGACTCTCCTCAAGAGTTGCTGAGCTCTCGTCATCCTCAAAATCCTCATCCGCACAAAGTCATGCAGCTAAATGGCTGATGTATAAGCTTCCATTCTTCCTACATGCACAATTCTGTGAACAATCCCTCAGAGCCCAGGTTAATATTTCTTTCTACCAGCAACACAGCTCGTCTACTATTACTACTACTATTACTAGCTAAGCTAACTAACACTACATGCGAGAACCGAGAATACTATTAAGCCTATGTGAAGCCAGTCGTGATCTGCATAAAGTTCGTTCGTCTCGAGAAGAAGCAGGCAAAGCAGAGTTTGAGACCACCACAGCCATCATTGCATCTACCTTCCTTCTTTCTATGAGTTACTACACTGCACTCATCTTGTGAGAGAGGCTTTTAACCAACGAGGCAGATCAGCCTGAGAGAGCAATACTCTAGAACATAGAATGAAGAGAGAGTTTTAAATGTGATTTCATTGGAAGTAGGACGAATTGTCTAGACATTCAGCAATAGCAAGTAACACCATCACCACGTTCACCACCACCACTAACTCTACACCATCAGACAGCAGGAGCAGCAGCAGCAGCAGAGAGTTCAACAAAACTAAATACATAGAGAATAACCACAATGAAATAAAATACATAATGCAAAGCAATCCTATTCTCATTGCTAATGCTGTTGTAGACCTGCTTCTGCTTATCCCCTTCCCTTAATTCTTTTTTCCTTATTTTTCTCTCAATGGGTTTTCGCAAGTGTTCAAGCAGTTAGTTAGCAAAGCAGCCAGCCAGGGACACATCCAATATTCAGAACAAAATTATCATTTATTATTATCATCATTTTTTATACTAATACAACTCTGTTATCTGTCCCAAACCCAAATTCCTCATTCAACTCTCAAAGCTTCTGCTCCTACTCTCAAACATTCATTATTGCTTCTAACTCATCCCTTGCCTGCACACACACACACACATTCACACACACACGCTCCTTTCATATATTTATATGAGATGAGTGTTCCGTGAGTCTCTACTCACTATTTATTATTATGAATGGTCTCCGTCAAAGTTGCTGTGCAATACACTCCACCAGCATTATTATGTCCCCAATGCTCCTCAACTCTTACTATTAGTAGCCCTATATCTAATGATTCTAATGGAATAAAACATTTGCCGAGCTCTTTCGAATAAGAAGGGAAGGAGTGAACAACCAACAAGTGGCTGATGAACGACGACGACGACTACGACGGTTCAAGTTGTTTGTTCCTCTGCAAATGGTTCATTCAATGAAACAGAGTTGTGAATATTCTAATATGAGAATCCAGATGGATATGATGATGATGGAGCAATAAATAAGAAAGAGTCGTAAGATAGAGAGTTTAAGCAAAGTGGCATTTTCCCTGAAGATCGGAGCTTCACTTCCTCTCTCAGGAAATTCCAAAAATGTTCCTGTGTGAAAGGAAGAAAAGCTTCCCAATTTTTAAGAAAACGGATACAAGCTGGGTGACTCAGGCTGGGAAAGTTGATGGGAAATGAGATATTAGGAAGCATATCAAAAGTGAAACAGGTGGATATTTCTCAAAGAGTCAAGGAGCAGCACTTTGTAGTGCAATTGCGAATTTCCTCTTTCTAAGTGGCTGCTGCGATATGCTGTTCTGCTTATTGCAATGGAACTGAGTTTTGTATGTTGGTGGCTGCGGTGCATGGCAAACAAGCTTCTGAAACTTGTAATAAGGTCCATACAAACGGAGGTTATAATATTTTACACCCTCGCCTGCCTTATTGCATGAGCTCTGAAGTGAAATAATGTTTTCTGCCAAAATGATAAGAGTTTGTGAGAGAGCACGACTCATGTAAGGCAGTCACACACAATGGGTTAGTGCAAAATGAGTGGGCTGAAAAGACTGTCGGCAGGAAGTAGAGAATCCCATGCCCAAGAGACTGGAAACCCTCCTTTCCTTCTTATAATATTCTTCTTATTTAATGAAAGCAACCACCAGTAACACCGAATTTCCTTTAATTACTCAAGAAAGGAGATGGATGGAGGGTTGCCTACAACCACACTAACTATTTTCTGATACCGTCTAATACTCTCCTCCTAGCCATCACCTCATCATTGCACAGGTTCACGAGTGAACAACAAGTGCTTTTTCTGGGTGTTGGTGTGACGGGTGAAGAGATATACAAAACCCAAAACCAACCACACGGTAGAGTGTACGAGGACAGGAAGCAATAAAATAGATAATGTATAATTCCTTCATTACCTTCTTGAGATGGATGGAACCTTACGAGTGTAGGAGTAGACGAGCAGACTTAATAAAGTAATAGCAGTTTGGAATAAAGACTCACAATCTCACTCACTAACTTCATTGCAATATATAATTCCTTACTCCTGCTTCTTTTAAGCCTTTGCAGCAAGCAGCCTGCCTCTCCTCCCGTGGCTCTTTCCGTCCGATAAGAAGTGAACACATTTTGACATTCCTCCAATTACTGCAAAGAAGTAGGAGCATTTTTATATTCCAAGCTCTTTCCTTATTAGCGGATTTTGATAACTCTCTCACCATCTACAACAACCCCTTTGCTAATGATGTCCGGACAAGGAGGTAATAATCATATGGCTTTACTATTACTTTACTGTGTATCCCCTTCTCTCTCTCTCTCTCTCTCTATCTCTCTCTCATTTATAGTTTATGTGTTTGTGCAAAGACTGTGTAAACCGAACGAATGACCTGTTGATTCTCCTCTATACTTTGTATTTTACTATTTGATATAAGATGCTGACCATTGGAAGTGTGGTCTAGAACTCTAGAAGAGTGAGACTTAAAAGTGCAAAAAAACTGACTGAGCTTTGGATGAGTTGTATATAGTGGAATTTGAAGGAGAGGCTTAGGAGAGTAGTAGTAGTGTACTATTACTTACTTGATAGTTGCGAGAGAGAGAGAGACTGCTGTTGTAGGAAGGATGATCATCTGAAGAACATCATCTCTACTGTCTCTCTCTCTCCTCGTGTGTCTGGCTTGCATATTCCCCATATGTATTGTATGTAGAATAGGAGAGAGAGAGAGAGAGAGAGACGGATGGACGGACGGATGGTTGCAGGCAGATGAGGTTCTTCATGATGATATTGTTAATGTTGTTGCAGTGCTGGTGGTTGGTTTGTCTCATAGCTTTTTACTCAGTTGTTTAATACTCTTCGAGTGCAGCATCAGGAGCTTAGATGATAGGGACTTTGGAATGGGAGGTAAACGGGAGGAATGTGGACGACGAGGTCAAATTCCTCCGTCCAACATTGAGTGAAAGAGTCTTTTCGAAACACCAGCAATAAGGCAGCAGCAGCAGCAACACCAGCTTCAGCAGCAGTCGAACGAAACCGACCGTCGTCCTCGTTCGTCCTATTCAATAATAATGGAATATATATTTTCAACATAGAAGGATAATACAGAGATTCACATATTCAATCCTCTCTTCTACTTTAGCATCATCGAATCATCATCAGACAAATATTATCACATCATGAATGATACTAGTGTACACATACAATGAATCCAAAAAATACAATCCTGCAATGCATACACGGCCAGGGTTCAAAGCGGTAATCTGTGAACGTTAACAATTGGTGAAATTTATTGTTATTTAACGTTAAATAACAACATGGCTGTAGTGGTATTAATGTTATCAATTGTTAAAAATGTTATCAACTAAAATCTATGGTTTAGCATGTTTCAGTTGGCCCTAAAATGCACAAAAACCGCTAAATCTAAATCATTTGAATGCTTTAGGTCATTATTATTCTTAAAACTGTGTGCAAAAATTAATCCCGTCTTGAGTTCTACCTGATTTTACTTCCCTTTCTAACACACTGATGCCATAATTTTCACATTCGTTTGTTTCTTGTTAGATTTTAAATCTGATCATTGTGAATCTTTCGATTTGTATGATTCAGGCTCAGGTGCAGTGACTGACTCAGGCGCTGGATTGTGTAGAATTTGACTCAACTGAAAGGATTTTTTGTTCGAGACTTCACCCAACAGCCTTTCGCAGAGTTATCCAAGTCGAAGTTCTTAGGCGCTGACTTAACATACCTGTTAGTTATCTGTTAACAAAAGTCAATCGCTTGCAGCGTTGGATAGAATATATTTTAGAGCTAGCTGGTTGCCTGTCCTTTAGCGTATCTCCGCATTTGAAATTACCATCGTCAATTCCAGAACCATTGACTTTCTCGTCCGTAGATGGTCTCCTTTTTGAAGTTTCTGAACTTCTGGCCTCGGCATCTTGTAGTAACGGAAATCGCGTGCATGAGATGACTGAGGTGTCCGAAATTTTAGTGTGATGTGGGTTGCTTGTGAATGTTAGGAATGGGAGCAATAAATTCAATCACTACTTCTCACAAAATATTATCCTCCCAGTCCTCTACTTTAACTACGCTAATTTTGGAGTTTTGTCAGCAGCTACAATACACATGTCGACGTACATGGGGCACACTGACTGAGGTTATTG
>JAQGAD010000569.1:0-34349 GCA_034696625.1 Isotomurus palustris | reverse complement strand
GTTAATCCAACTTATCAAGATGTAACCACTCCAGCTTGGAGATTTCTTGAATCAATAAATAATAATAATAATAATAAAATAAAATACAACTATGACTGCGGAAAATCTTACCCGGTCGGTCGACTTTTCCCGTAGTACCGAGCCTCCAAAAGTACGAGGTGAGCTCCTTCTTGCTTTGCATATTGTGCCATAGTACTTTCTTTTACAATTTCAGGAGTAACAGGAGAGTAGTAAGGTCCTCCGTATGAGAAGAAAATCGGACCTCCAGGTTTAAAGTACTCATTGCTTTCGATATATCGCTGAAAGCAATCAACATTTACTTCACAACTGCTCGAAAAGCTCGTCAGATAAGCGACAGGATTCTAATTCCTAGATATCCGATCGATTACGTAGCCCGATTAATAATGCACTCACTTGTTTCCAAGTAGTTGATTCGGCCCCGGAGTGGTCCAGTTTCTGCTCAAAATACTTATCGGTTGTACCCTGCTGACCGAAAGTAAATCCAATGAAGTTTACAAGCAGAAGTAGCTTAAAATAGTTCATGCTGAACTTAAAGGTGAATAGAGACTTATTGTATTAGCTCAGTGGTAGTCGAATCAAATGTTGTTAATGTTTTGCCTAGGACTTCAATCCTCTTTTTATATGGTCCGGATTTCGATCAGCTTAGGGTGTCGTCGTGTCCATTATCATCCCAGAAATAGCATTTATTTCTTTTTACATGTATTTCGAGTACAGATAAGTTTTTTTAACTACCAAGGTTAATCCAAAAGCATAAAAACAATATGAAGATGTGTAGCAAGAAGACTGAAAAATGTAAGGATACGGATGCCTATCAGATATTGTGTACCACAGTAATTGGCAGATCGTATAGACTCGCCAAGGTGTGAAATAACTTGATGTCTATGGTCAGTAGTCAGACACATTATACAAGCTTCCTATGTGTATTGCAGACAGGCAGGCCGATCTTAGATCAGGATGATAATAATATAATCAAATAATAATCAAGCAATTATTTTCTCAGGAATGTCTATGTTTACTACATAAAACCAATTCAAAATAAACACAATGAAAACATACGAGTTCCTGGTTGTTAACTACGTTTGGAATTTTAAAATATTTTCGAAGAACACTTCTGCCCTTGAAACCTATAAGAACAATAAATTCATGCATTTTTATTTCAAGCAAGCCACAGCCAAAATAGTCTATAATGTCTTGTTCTAGTTTCCGGTGCTCCCTATTCTTTGCATTGCTACTGTTGACGGTGCTGTCACTCTTTCATATTGAAAGCTTTAATATTTTGGCTCTTTAAAATTATTTCAACCCTTCAAAAAAGGGGGAGGGAATTATTTTGGTGGTGCAGTATCAAGTGGAAGAATAATAAAGATTCGCATAATCCATAATCAAAATTTAATCCTACATTTTCGGTGTTCTTCAAAACGATTAACAAACCCTTGCTTCGGAGTATTGATTGAGGTAAGTTAATTATCATCAAAAAAAGATTTTTTTTCATAACTCATAATCTGGTGTTTCGTTTCAAACGCAGCATCTTCAGGCAGGTGTAACTCCGGGATGGATTGCTGTACAATAAATCCAAGGTTTGGACAACTCAAACAAGTTTCATTCCCAACTAGTCCAGTTTCAAACTTTTTGGTAGTCCAAATGAATACAATAAGGCCTACTTACGAGAAACTGAAATGTACTTCAGAATTATCCAGTCATTCTCGAGGTTCAAAGATGTGAAGAAGCGAGTAGGATTAATAATTTGCAGATCATTGGGGAAGTGAGGGAGTCGCTAGTTGTTGTAAGTGATTATCATCGCGCATCGTGAAGAAATTTTGTAGCAAGAGTAGTTAATTTGATGTGTGTAAAATAAAATGAGGATTGTGGATACCTGTAATAAAGTCATCAACAGCAAAGGAAAAATCACCGGGTTGGCTTTTCGCACGAGCTAATTAAATACGCAGAAGAGTCATAAATACGCTTCTTCTTCCGCCAAGACGCTTTGTCAACGGTAGAACAAGCACATTCATTTATTGCTAGTTACAGCCCAAGCTACAATTAAATTGCATGGGAATATATTAGTCTTCATAGTTCATTGGCTATTAGTGCCAGTTTATCTTTCGTCTTGGTGAGATTTAAATGGATAAGTAAAGCGCAAGGATAAGAGGTTAGTTGAAGCGAGCAAAACAGGTGAGTGAATAGAAGTTGTCGGAATGTGACTGGAAGCAAGTCGATTCATTATCACTCCAGAAAACATGGCAATTTTCATCATCATAATTTTCTTTCAGGCGTACGGCGGAGAGTAATGAGAGTATCAGGTAAAGAAGATTTATTTAAACACACAGATAGGGGAGCAATTAACCCTGTAAGTTAGTAGGTAAGTACATAGGACTCATAACTCAGAAACTAATACACAAAACAGTATAGTGGTTCCTGCTTTAAGAACTTATTCAGATCAAGGCATGCAGCAGTCTCCAATTGTCAACCATTGTTCAATAGTTTGGCCAATTTTCAACTGCGCATCCCGAAGTCCTGAAGGATAGGATGAGGAATCATCTGGTGCAATATTCCGACGATCCCGAGCGAAAGAGGATCCTTCAATGTAGAATACTTTGTTGCATTTACCAGCTTCCTCTTGTTTGGTGACAGAGAGAGTCTGGAGAAGATCATTTCCTCCTGTGGCAAAGATGGCACATTTCTCTGGAAGTCTCCGTGCTCCTAACTTCTGATTGTATGTTTCCGTATTGAGTCGAGCTTGTCCTGGACTAATACTAGAGTACGGCAGAATACAAAGTTTAGTATTATGTAACACAAGATTCCAGCTAAGGATTCGTGTAAGGAAATATTAATGAGGAAGTTACTTGAAAAGCCGTTGGCAAAGTTCCAATGTCAGATTGGAGTTGATTGCTTTGCTAACTTTGAGAGCATCTAACGTACGGATGTTTAAGGCCGAAGTGCACCGTAAGTACATGGCTTGTCTATCTCCACCGATGATTCCTGGAGTGTCCCATTCAGTACTGGCTAAACGTTTTTCTATCTCGTCAAATCGAAATTCCAAACAAGTTTGATTTCGAATGCGAAGTAACTTTTGCACTTCTCCGGCTAATTTGTCCATGTGACTCAGTCCTTTTGATGTATCCCCAAGAGCTGTGCACATCTTATGAACATTGTAAAGGAAGTTGGGATCAGGATTGTCCAGCAGAATCACAGCACCGATATATTTCGCGATTTCAGTGAGAACTGATGGGGAGTCCAAAGGATGGGTTGGGTCGAGTTCGTCGCAAAGGCTATTTTAGCAACAATAACGCAATAAATTGATAAAGGGTTAACATCAAATAATTGCAAGCGTATTTTCATGAGCTTACTTGAAAGTTTTTTTGAGATCAGCGAGATTGTGGCCTTCGCAAGTTTCGCCTTGAGAAATTTTCGCAAGGCATTTGAGGGCCTCCGTGATGGTTACAGCACATTCTTGATTGTCTCGATTCATGATTTCAACAGCCGTCGCGACGTACTCTAGTAATGAACTCGTGTCACTTGAATTGTTCTTTGTTATTGTATAGGGTGTTTCATGGGAAACTTTACACCTTGTACTCAAAAAATCTCAGCCCAGGATAAAGATATCGAAAATCGGAGTACATAGCCTTAAAGACAATCGCTTTTTACAAAAAGATTCCAAATTTTTAGTGGTCTCACTTAATCCAATCCAGTGCAGTGGACAGTGGAAATCGAAGAATGGTTTCCATAAAAGTTTTTAACGTTTCTTTGCTTTTTGAGTTAAAAAATAAAGTATTGGAACACAGAAAGTTTATCTGCTTTCAACTTAAAATTTCAATTTTAATTATTGCAAGGTTGGAAAATTTATCTGTTTCGATTTTAGAGAAGAAATGGTTTTGATTCTCTTGGGTTGTCGTGAAATTAAAAAAAGACGCTAATTTGGTAAACTGACTTTACTTGCGAAATGGAGCGTAACTCTGTAATAACATGTGTCAAATGTTTCACAATTTGAAGCCTTGCACTTCATTTAGCAAAATTCAATTCAAATTTTGTTAGAAAAATTGTCAACAGGCTGAAAACAAATTAAATAATCCAACAAAGCTCACATTTTTTATCAAAGCCATTCTTTCAATTCCTGCGTCCAGTGCACTGGATTGGATTAAGTGAGACAACTCAAGTTTTGGAATCTCATGCAAAAAGCGATTGTCTTTAAGGCGATGTACGCCGATTTTCGATATCTATACTCAGGGCTGAGATTTTTTGAGTACAAGGTGTAAAGTTTCCCGTGAAACACCCGGTAGTATGGCTTAAGTAATGTGAAAGACTAATTAATGTATTCTGATACCAGGGAATTCAAACTTAGCTTCTACCGGAGTCGAAGACAAAACTCCTACTTGAATTAAGTCTGGAAACTGTCTCAACGCCAGTAGAACTCGTTGTCCAGTAAATCCAATGCCAAACGCAACTACTTTAGAGTCCTGTGTAAAAATGTGGGTTCAGAAATCGTCACAAGCCAAAATATAGGTAAAAGGTTTGCCTTGTATTCTGGCGAAGTCTTGATCCACTTAATGAACTCCACGTAATCAGAAATTGACTGGTCAGGAGTATGAAACTTCTCCAAGTTGGAAAGCTGGAGATCGCTGTAACCAAAATCCAATATTATTTAGGGATTTTACGAGCTTGCTACCATTAAAATCTTGGAAGAAATGTGTTGGTACAAAAATGTAAATGGCACTTACGAAGTAGGTCTGCTCTTTCCATAATAACGAGCCTCGAGTAATATAAGTCGAGCCCCCAGATTTTTGGCATGTTCAACCATGGACCCTTTTTTGATGAGGATAGGAAGCGCTGGAAAGTATGGAGGCCCTCCAAAGGCTATGAAAACGGGGCCTCCAGTCTTGGCATATTCTCGGTTCTCCAGATATCTCTACGGCACAATGTGATTTAATACACAATTCATTCAGGTTTTCAGATTTTATTTCATGAATTACCTGTCGCCAGCTGGTTGCATCGCTGGGATTCATGTGGTCCAACTTTTGTTCGAAGTACTTTTCTTCGACGCCTTGAGCATTAGCAAATACCGTGACCCCAGCGAGGATTAACGAGGTTAACATGCCGAGATTCATTTTTTGAATCATAACTTTTCTTATATTTTAAACAATTTAGCGACTCAGTAAGATTTACAATATATTTGAGGTGACTTGTGAGACTTTTTTTACTGCTTATTGAAAGCAGTGGTAAGAGAATGAGTTCTTAACCTGACCGCAACCTTCTATTTATTGGTGTGGAATTCGTTCTCAAATATATCTAGGCAGCCAGAGATCATGTGCCAATTCCGGTGGATAAAGTCTATTCATTTTTGCAACTTTTCAGTTGCTTAATTGTAGCTTTTATCCATAAGTTAGCAATTCGTTTTTTATTATACACGCTATGCGGAGAACGAGGTGGAATAACCAATGTTTTCTTCCGCATCTCTTAGGCAGTTTGATTAAGAAAACTGTGTTCCAGCATTACCTATGTCCACTATTGGTATAGTGTTCATTAATTAATTACTATAATGAAAAAAGGAGGAACAATAGCATGTATATTTTGTAGAAGGTCATCATGGTTCATATTAGATACGACGGATCATATTAAACCTCTGAAAGTTAAACCTTTGACACTCACATCTTGAATTCATGGTTTATATCACAAAACAAACTCCAGTACAAAACATTGGGAGTAGTTTATAAAGAAAGTATTTCAAGCGTAAACCGGATTGATATATTATTGATATCACGCTAAAGTGGCTAAAGGCATTTTTTGGAAGCATGACCAGCCGAGTTTGACGCGATGCCTTTTGATTCTTCCTCGCTTTCATCTCAAGCGTGATAAGTTAATCTTTTTTGTCAATAAAAAGTATCCTATATCTTTATGTTTTGCACATCTGCATTCTGTTTACTTTGCAGTATTATATAAAATGCATGTGCAGTCAATCAATTGTACTTTGTACTTCGAAACTAAGATTCAGCTGAACCATAGTTGATTGGCGAAAGAATATAATAATAATAATAATAACTGTTTTATTGTCAGACTGATTCAACAAACATTATAATTCTGGGTTTCAACCAGGGACAGTACACAGGATGTTTAAGTGTATAGGTACAGAGTTTTTTGTAATTTACAGTTGACGAAGACTTAGAATATATTTTTGTACATTAAATTTGTTTATGCCAGATAAAGAATATATGAAAGCCGGAAGGAGTTCTGGAGTACCTGTTGTGCCATTGCGTTGCATATTTTGTGCCAAACATTACTAATTATACAATTTTAATTCATTCTGTATTCTAACCTACATGGCTTAATTTTGCCAAGTGCTCATCAATGAGATAATTTTTACTATTTATTTAAGGCCGAGGTAAACCATAATTGGATTCTTGTGATGTGATCAGATGAATCATGGGCATGGGAAGCGTGCACTAATTGAAGCTGCCAATGCAGATAGAATTGTCAGCTAATTAAATTCAATTTCACGATTTTTATTACCTTGAGGAAGTTAAATAAAGTTGCTTTACACAGACTGTATTTAAGTTGTACCGCATACTATCTTCGATTTGTAGTAAACTTCAGCTAATATTTTTTTGAAATTTTTAAAGTTTCAATTAGTTTCCACAGAACAATTTTAATTGCAGTCGCATTCAACAATTCCATTACATATTATTTAACTGAACTGAATTTGACACGACCGAGCTTTTTTGAGCTTGTGGAAATCGTACAATTAAAGTTCACACGGATAAATGGTGGATAACTGGTATTTTCTTGCGCATTAATCAGAAGCACTCACAATTTATTTTCAACCTTTGACTGCAAGGTCGCTTGCAAGTTGTCGCTCGATATTTATAAATCAGATAGTTCTATGGAAAGTCGCGTGGTTAAGTAATATTATGCATTGTATCCCTATACTATTTTATCGGATTTTGAGTGTCCTTCAAGCAAGCGATTTATGTGTGTAAGTAACTGATTGTCTTTGTTTCAAGCTCTTCTTGATTTGTATTATTTAGAACTGGACGAAGCTCAGGTCTGAACTTATCATTAATCAACATGCGATTCTTTGTTTTCACTTGTTGGCGTGAGAAAATGTTTCTGGGATATTCTGGCAGATAATTTATTTGTTTCGATAACGGATGCTTTAATTAAAAAGACTGCAAACTGCAACTATAAGTATTTACGTAATGTCGATCTCTATTTCACGTACTTAAAAATCATGGATAGAAGCTTCTCAAAAACATCGTCTTTTACATTTCTACGAATCTTCATTATTGTTTGCGTGATAGTCTTTTGCCAAGCAAAGTCTGCTCATGATGAAGACTTTACAAATAGTTTGGAGCCACCCTACTCTCGGAATCTGCCTGTATCGACAAGACTGTTATTGGATCCTTTGTTGGTAAGGTACATTTCTCTCATCTACAAATAAGTTGATACTATTGGTAATTTAACTTGTATTTTTAAATTAGAAAAAGAACGACCATAGGACTAACGAATCAGAGATCAAGTGGGATAAAAACTTAAGCCAATCCGTTTTGATTAGAAAGATTCGTAATCCTAAATGCAAATGTTTCGATGAAAGTTACGAGGAGGATTTGCTATTAATGAAGCCTGTGACTTCGACAACACAGAAGACTCCTAAAACTTACAGACCTCCGAGAGTGCAGGACCCACTAGAGATTGAAGATGAGTCTATTGAATGGGTTGAATCCGGAGTAACTCCAGTCCAGACTGGGTAAGAGAAAGTTTGGAAGAACTGAGAAGCAGTATTGAAAATGAAAGTCGGTCTTTTTAAGAAGGTAATGAATATTTGGTGAGACGTCTGCTGGGCATATTCGGTCAAAATTTTTGTTTTTATTATTTGAAATTAATTAATTAAAATTAGAACATTTTAAACTTCAAATAAAGCATTGTAAGGTCAGGTTGAGGTTGAACCTTTGTATTTTTTGGGCATTCCTGTTGAATTGAAATTGATCTCGTCAATGCAATAAATATTAGGAAATATCAGTCGTAAGTTGCGTTCAGGTGTTCTGCCTTTTCCAATAATTGCATTCCATTCCTACCGCAGCTAAGGCACCAGTTACAGCAGCAACAGCAGATTCCTTTCTGTTAAAAATAAATTTAAGTGCTGTCAAAACAATTAACTCGAAGGTTCGTGAACAATATAATGCTAAAGAGTGAATAACTAGCTAAAAGTAAAGCATAAGATGAATTTTCACATTTTCGGCAGCCTCAGGGTCTTGGTTTGCAGGCAAGTCTGAGTTGTCAGCAACCGTTAGGTCGAGGCTGAGATAGACACATGTGATCGCAAGGATTATGAGACACCGTCTGTGATCATAAGTTTTGTACTACTTTTGTAGATGGCAATTCTATAAGTTTCAATCGAATCACTGCAATATTACCTGTTGAACATCCTGGGTAAGAGTTTAGTGTTTGCAATAATTACAATCAATGCTCGTAGTTTCAAATTAGACAATAAATTATTCAGCTGTGGACAGTAAAAATATTATACACTATTATATAGGGTTGAGTTTCTTGTTATAAGCAAATTCTGACTGCTCAGCTGAATGCTCTGAATTTACCTTTTATATGATTTTCATCATCCGAATACTGCGAAGATTCACCCGGATGCTTTTTAACAGAATTATGATAGTCGAGGATCAATAACATAACACAACAATTCAGAGACAAACAAACAACAAAATTACAATATAACAAAGCCATAATTTCACGGTATTAGATGTCAGATGCGCATCCCAAAACCCCATCGGGATTCCAGATATCCCGATTCCAACTCTCCCTACTTCAGGCAGGCTACTTCCTAGTTCTAACAACGGCAATCAACTGATCTAGGCCAGAGCAGTAATCTTAACAAAAGATCACAACTATCACAAGTGAATACTAGTCGACGGTGCGTATTTAGTACACGTTTATAGACGCACTAAAGCAGACACGCACTAAATGTACCGACGAACCGACGAATCCATATTGACGTAAATGCAAGCGTGTTGGTCTAATTTAAACCAAAATAAATAATAACATTATTGGAAAAATACTGATTGTGTATTTTTTTGATTCCTAAGTATGAGTATTAATCCATAATCAAAACTTGAGTACACAAAGGTTAAATTTTTCAGAAGACTCATTTATTTAGCCTTAAATGAAAGAGATGACAAACGAGTTTAGTAACAAAGTCTAATTCATTCAAGGTTTTACATAAAATAAGTCTTGGGGCGAACATGAGAATACTTGGGAAGAGTATGCTTCTGTTCAATCCTCTTGGGCAAGGGGAAACGGATCTTGGCGTTGTGGAATTGTTTCACAATAGGTCTTCGGCACTTGGCTGCAGGAACCTCCTCAACTCGAATGATCTGCACAATTCATCAAACAAATGGAATTTTATTCTTAGCCGCGTTTTATTGATTCAAACAATATGAATCTATTATATCTTTAATTAACTAACCTGAATTGAGTGAGCTCGAGCCCGATGACGCGCTCCCATGTCTCTATAGCAAGCAGTGACCGCAGCCGTGGTGCTCAACTCACGGTACTCCCTGTACATGTTGTGAGTTCCAGAACGAGAATCATATCGAAGCCAGATTCCGAAGTTCTTCACTCGGGATGGGGATGTCTCAGGGATCTATAATACCAATGAGATTATAAAATTAAATGATGCTATGTAACGATTTATTCTCGTTCCCTCGACTTTGATTCTGTAATCCCTTTGAAAGTACCTGTTTCACAGAAACGATTTCTCCTGTCATCTTCTTGAACTTCCTCAGTTGACGTAAGAAGTACCAGAACCGAGACTTGGCGACAATTCGCTCAGGAGCGAAGATCCTCATCTTGTACAAAGGTGGGTTCTTCTCCTTCTCAGAAGGAAGCTTCCTTCCGATAACCTCATACTGCTTCAACTGCACACAACCATTCAATACAACTTTAGATATCGATGCACGCTTATATGCCTTTCATTTTATAAATCTTAAATCTAAGAATAAGCAGCTTACCAATCCTTTCGCCTTCATTGTTGGAGATTGCTACACGTAACCTGAAATAAAATTATACGGTTTACTTTCTTCAATTTAATTAGAATTAATTGGCCTTTATAGTCAATGGTCTAGCTTGGATTCTAATTCATTTTAATCTAACTGAAATTCGAAAATAAAACGACACATTCATTCAACACACAACCATGCCCTGCGAGCTGCGACAACAGCATGGACTACACGCACCGCACGAACAACTGTCGTAATTACTTTCAACAAGATACAACTTACAGGATCAATTACTTCTAATTTACATTAACGATCATATGAAGGCTCACTAAATGGAAATTTTATTTACTAACTAGCAATTTAAAACTTACAAATAATTAAAAACTAGAAGACTTTACCTGAAGTACAGGAAAGGATGGAATCCTCGTGCGGCGTGGATGAAACTGAACTTTTCCTCCTTTCTGCTCGCACACCGGCAGTCAGTAGCGTGTCGCACGGTTTAGTCTCCCGCAATTCAACTGCTCGATACACAACGCATCTATTTCAATGTTATCGTCGTATTGGTCGTATTATTTCGTCCTATTAGTTTGGTTTGCAATTTTAATGAATTAAAGGATGTCTTAATGCAGTTACCTTTTTATTAGTGTACAGGAATAATGATAAGAAATAAAATTATTGAAGAGATTCAGTTCAGAGCTTTCAAATTCCAATTCCATAATGCTTCTGAGCTATGAGGCAAAATGAGACGCAATTTTAACTAGACATTCATTCATTCTTTGTCTTGTCCTCTTGACGTCTAATAACTTGGATTGTATTTCATGGACAAATCAATTCTGTAATGAAAAGCTATAAAATGAAATGAATTAAAAATGGATGTTATTTAGATGATGGTATTTTAATTTCTAAAATATTACACAGCGAGGCCAGTTAGGGTTGAGTGCGGAGGAGGGCGCTGGTCTGTGTTGTGGTCACTTCATGTTAAGTTAAACCATAGTGTGTGAAAAATAAGACTTCATCTTCATCACACACTGCATTTCTATTCATTCCTCCAACCCAAACATTGAATTGTGTCAATTCAATAGAAAGCGCAGTATTCTTAGGATTTACACGTTTACAGGTTCAGATTTCTGAGATGTTTTAAATATTTAATTGAAAGGACAATATAAGGATGTTATCTTCATGGATCAATTGAGACTTAGGAGGAACAAGAGATGATCAGACGGACATCTTGATTTGAATTTTAAGATTTGACTATTTGAACAACAACCGTACAGAACGAGTGATTACATTCTTGGGTGAGTAAAAGAATAAGTTTACTTTATTGGTAGTTGAATGAATGTAATTAATTATTGGACATTTGTTTTATAATCTAGAATCTAGACACAGAAAACCTGGACGAGATGGAAGGGGCACCTCCAGGAGGAGGAGGAGGAATGGGTGGTGGTTTGCAGGGTGGCGGTCCAGCTCCGTCGTCGAAAAGTCCGTCACGGTCCGCAGGAGGGCCTACTGGTAATTTCGATCAAAATCAAAGTGTAGTTACAAACGGAGGAGGCCCGTCGCCATTTCCGCAGCAGCAGCAGCAACAACAGCAAGGAGGGTTGGACATTACTGACCCCGTTGAAGATGAGGTCGAAGAAGTGCAGCCTGAACAATGGCAGCTGGACTTGTTGATGGAAAAGTTGCGACAAAGATCTTCACAACTGAAACCGTTAGCTGACACGTCAAAGAATATTCGACAAGCGTTGATGGTAAGTGACGGATTGAAATTGGGGATTGTTTATTTGAATACAGCAAATTCAGTAAAAGGTGATGTTGGTAAATTTCAGGAAAGGAGGTGCATTCTTGATCAAGGAGATAAGCTGAATCTTCAGAAGTCCCTGGATGCGCTGCAGCAGTCAATTAAAGTTAACTCCTTGCAGAGTATGGTGGAACGCTTGGAAATGGTTGCGAGACAGTTGGGATTGAAATTTACTCCTGGAGCTACAGGACACGAGTGGTTTATTTCATCGGACATGTTTTACTTGGAGCTTATAATTGATCCGAGTGGAGCTGTGGAAGATGTTAAGATCCAGCATGATGGGAAAACTGAGCAGCAGGTTAGTTTCATTCACTTTGTTTGTTTTATGTACCGTTTGCTGCTATTTCGATAATTGAACTGTTTGATGGTGCAGAGCTGTCCAGATATTGTAGAAAGTTTGACACGAACGGATTTTACGGACTTTACGGAGCATTTGGAAGGACTTGTATCGATTTACCAGCTTAATGCAGATAAGAAGATTAAGAGTAAAGCTTTCATAGCTCTGCAAGCTTTGGAAAGTGATTTAACGTTGATGTCCAGCACCTATGCTCATATTGCTGATGCTGAGTCTGTGGTCATGAAGTCACTATTGGGTCTTCTGCAACCCCGGAAAGGTGGACATCCTGTGAAGCTTGTTTATTACGTGTCGCCGTACGAGTTTTTGGACGTCAGTACTAAGTCCAGTCTGACAAATGACGTGAAGACAGTATTGAGTAAAAAGCTCGGGAGTATTGCGACTGTGAGTATTCAAGCCTCTACTTCACATAAATTGCAAATGAGTACTACCGTAAATATTATGAGAACTCCTGATGGGAAGAGGTATAAAAATTGAATATCTTTTCGTACTGTACGTGTGAGACACAGTATAACTCTTTTGTTTTATTTTGCAGCATTCCTCGTTACGGCAATTTGAATGCAACCAACAGCACAGCCCTGCCTGCTTGTTTTATGGTGAATATGGGGAAACCAATTCCTATGTGCGTGGATTTACTGAAAACAATTCAGGGCAATACTGGAATTGAATGTTTCGACTTTTCCAATTCGCAACCGATCCTGAATCTCGTGACTAGTCACGTTTCAAATGGGTCTCTTGATTGCTCTAATAACAAGGGATTATTTGTGAACTTACCTGATCAAGTTCACTGCTATTTTATGACTGAAAGCCTGCATCTCGAAGGAATCATGGTGTCGACCATTTCCTTTACCCTAGCATCTCAATTACCTCAAGTGATTTCTGTACTTAGACAGCAAGTGGCCTTCAACACACTCTTGGGGAGCTGTATTCGCGTAGGAAGCAAACCAGGTTAGGACCTTGTTACAAACTAGTCAAACTATTTGACGTTGTCAAATGGGTTAAGCAGACAATGGGATTGTAATAACACGCAATTTTGTTTCTGCGAACAGTGTTGGATCACATCGTTTTTGAAGTCAGTGCTTTATCTCATCAGAATGTATCAGTGTCGTTTCAACATCCCCTCGAAGATTCCTTGGTCACTCTTGAGTTTGACCTCCGTGACGTCACCCACCCGCAAATCAGACTTCATGCAGTGGCTAATGCGACAGATATTATTCCAACATTAGAGGAACATGCCTGCAAAGTTGTCAAAAGGTTTGCCTCAAATTAATAAGAATCATGCAGAGTGGTATTCCAACAAATAGTTTTTTTACAGGAGTATGTCAATACCAATCACACTCCGTGCGGTTATTCGACGATGGCAGAGTATGAAAGTAAAATCTGAACCACCTAACCCTGACTTCAGTGTTGCAACAGGATCAAGTAACTTGGGACTGGACTTCCAGCAGCTAAAAGATAGGTCTTGTGGAGCAGAATCAGGCGAGCGCCGGAATAATTCTGTGAATCAAAACGTAGTTATACCTCCTGGGATCATGAATTTCAATAACACCAATCCAGGAGGGCTGCCGTCGTCTAAGTTGAATCCGACGTTGGGTTCACAATCGTCTTCATCTTACAGCATATCTCCGGTTACTGGATATCCGCAACCTCCGCAAAGTCCAATGGATATCCTTAACTCGTACATGAATCCCTTTCTGAATTTTGGAAATCAGCTTGGCTCACAAGGATTTCCTAATGTGGCAATGCAGATTTTAGCCGCATCTCAAATGGCTGCCGGTCAGCCGAATCCAGCTGGTCTTCCATTAAGTCTGCATGATCAAGTAGCGCAAAAGCGAAGAAAGAGGAAGAATACGACAGAGAATAATCTCCCACCTCAACAATCTGTCAATTCACAGCAACAGTCCTTGAATAATCGCCCAAGCCAATCACCTTCTCGTTCAAATTCAGTAAATCTAAAGAGCCCGATGCAAAGTAGGAGGCAGAGTGACAGTTCAGAGGGTAGTGTTGGAACAGTGAATGAAAAGCATATGTTTAATCTTCTGATGAGTGAGTTTATGGATCAACTTCCGGACTCTCGTTGGAATATTGATATAACTCCAGTCACAACTTCTGCAGACACGGTTGACGATGTGGAAAGCTTGAAAAGGCAAGGAAGTAAGAAGACAACTCCTAAGCGAAGCATATCTCTAGATTCTCACTCATCTGAAGATATAGCTTCCATTCAAAACTTGATCGATGGAGGAACTTCTGGACAGGATTTTAAGCCATTAATGACTCCAAGCTTGAGCATAACTCCTGTGTCACAAACAACTACAAGCAGTGTCAACTCTCTACTAGCCTCCATAAGACCTGGGATTGAAATTATACCTTTAAATCAGCCTGTGTCTATTCCATCATCTATAACAGTCACACCAATAATGGGAAAAACTGTCGGCTCGAATGCTGCGACTTCATTGGAGAAATTAGAAAACAAGTTGAAGAAAAAGGATAGAAATGTTACAAGTGGAGGAGCCAGTGGCACTAAACGAAGATTGGATGATGCTGGTGGAGAATCAAAGCCTCCCAAAATTCCGTTCCTAGACAGTAAAGGGCGTATGTCACCAAGCGTAAATATGACTAAAAAGCCGAGTTCTCCAAGCTTGAACAGTCCAAACAGTAAACCTGTGGCTAGTGGAGGAAAACCAAGCGTGTCTACATTGAAGTCTGTTTCATCGTCATCATCTAACTCAGGTTCGCCGAAGTACAATACGGATTCTAAACAGAAAATTAAGAAGCCAAGTATGAAAGCTGTGAAGAACTTATCCAACATGACTATACCTCAACTGAAAGCAATTTCTCCAGACTTGACTTCCATGTCTATCAACAAGCCAGACAGTTCTTCCAGTCCTAATAAATCTGGTGGAGATTCATCTGGTAGCAAAGCTGAGCAATCAAAATTGATAAATCAAAATCAGCTTGCAACTGCAGCTGTGTCAACGGCAATTCAACAAGCTTGTGCAAGTTTAGTTGCATCACAGAAACCTCCAATTGCCAAGAAAGGTGGATTGGCTGCCGTAATCGACAAACTGAAATCAGTACATTCGTCTTCGGAACCGTCAACGCCAGAAAGTGGGAAGAAGGAACCGCAAACAATGATGAGTAACACGGACTACTTAAAAGTGTCATCGGCAATTACAAACGATGTTCTACAGCAGAAAAAAGCATTGGGTGGAGTTACTCCGGGTGGAGGTGGAACAGCAGGAGCAGGTCCAGTTGGTAATCCGGAATACATGATCAAGGGTGGACAAGGGTTGAAACTTACGATAAATAAGACGAAAATGAAGGATCCAACAAAATCACCCAAACTAGGAATTCCAGGTCTGAAGAGTCCGAGTGGACTCAAGAAGATCGTTCCTGGGATGAAACCGCTTTCAGCGTTGTCAGCTAAGCTTCAAAGTGTGACAAAAAAGTCCTCCAACTTATCCAATAAGGATGGAAAAGACACGCAGACGAAAAATTCTGGAATTCAGCAAAAGAAAGATGGAAACAACAAACGGTTGGAATCAGAAGACTTAACGAAAAAATTGTTCCTTCCAGGAGCAGTTAAGAGTTTGGAAATGGGAGCGTTCTCTAGTGCTCCTGTGTTCGATCCAAATAGATTTCAGATCCCTAAAAAGTCTAAGAGCACGCCCACTGGGTCTTCTTCCTCAGGTGGGAACTCTGGAAGCTCTTCCTCCAAGTCTAACGTAGACTCGTCAAGCCAGAGTAAAAGCAAGAAAGAAGGAAGTTCTACTGGATCAGAATCGCGTGAGAAAACAACTCCAAGCACTACTCCAACTCCAATGGAAGTCGAACCTCCTGAACTTACCGCTGAAACGAGCTCCACCACGTCAAGTTCCAGTTTATCGCATCGATCAGAACCACCACCTCTGATAGAAGTTGGTAGCAGCTCAAATACTTTAACGTCTTCTGCGATAAGTAAGCCTGTGTCTGTACCGGGAGTTCTTGCTGCTTCAGCTCCACCAAATCTTGAGGCTGGTGCCTCTGAGCCGGATTCGACAACTACATCGTCTCAGGATTACAAAGAATCATCAAATAAGAATGAGTCTAAACTGGAAGAAATTGAAGCATCCGTAAACAGCAATGCTGGAGCAGGAAATGTTGCACCAACTCTTAACGTGGCCGACTTCGCCTCTCCCGAAAGTCCTGATGACACCCCAAATTTCGTCATGAATGTTTCTACTCCTCAGAATATCCCGACAACTCCAATAAATCCAACACCGCCAAGTGACGACAGTCCTAAAGTTGCTTCCCAAACAATCTCTGGGCTAAATCCTATTCCCCCAAGTGTTTCAAGTTTTGGAAGTATGCCTGTGAATCCAATGGTGAGTACTGCATCTGGGTCCTCATCCGTTCCGAATGTGATTGAGAAAGCACAGAAACCAGTACAGCCGACCCCGGCTCCGCCACCGCCAGAAGACATGGATGAAGATCAGTTAGTCATCGATGATGGGTCTAATCCCAGCAGCTCCACTAAAGACAGTAGCAACGTTAAGACTTCGGGAGACAAGCAAATTGAGGAGGCTTCAGAAACGGCGAGCAACAGTGGTAACAATAACAGCAATTCAGCAGGAAATGGTTCGAGGCAAGAAGAAAAGGCGAAAGAACCGGAAATGCCCCCTCCTCCAGCACCTGCAGTGGAACTCACAAATATCGCTCAAGTGCAATCGCCATCTCCTGTACTCTTTCCTCCATCCCCAAAACCAATTGCGAGTCCTTTATCTGGTGGAGGGGCGACAGTGTCCATTGCGTCAGTTCACATTGTTCACTCACCTCAACCAAATTCTCCAGCGTTGTTGAGGAGTCCGCTTGTTCAAGCTTCACCTGCAGCATCACCTTATGCGATCGATGATGATCTAATGGACGAAGCTCTGATTGGAGGAACATCGAAGTAAAAAATGTCGAGTGTTGTGTCAAAAACAGAAGAGTTAAATCGGGAACTGTGTATAATATTATTTGATCAAAATGACATAATACACCATAATACCTTTTAATTTATGCATTTTTATTTGTAGAATAGAATGTTTTAGAACTTGAATGTTGGACTTGGGAGTAGTTGGGAATGAATAAAAGCAATTATGCTAACGCAAATATGAAATTAGTAATCTTATTGTTACAAAATCATCTTCATAAATTAATTGCGTATACCATGTAGTCATAAATCGGAATTCAGAATTTTATTATACGTCGAGAGTCTTAACACTAAACTAAACAGATATATTTTAAGAATCACCAGAAATAAAAGAATTTCAGCCTTCTATTTCTTTATAAAATTTTCCTCGTTACTTTTATAATATCATCTCGCGTAATGTCGTACAGACTTTAATAGGATAGAAGTATAGTTGGTTTCTTGATGTAGATACAATTCTAAATTCTAACAGATTCACCCCACGTACTAAAGTAAAATTAGTAGTATTTTGCGTTGCGACACTTGTTTCGATCATATTTATCTGTTTTCCCCAAGGAAAACTCATAAATTGAATCTCGTAAAAGAGGAATGTCAGTCCTACACGAAGAATCCAGTAGAGAATCCGATAGTATGCGAATTTTATTTTGGGTATGCAGCGATGGTGTACCTTTCCGTGTCTGCAATCAGTCCTGCAATTAACAATAAACTTGACTCTAACTTCCATTTACACATGAGAACATAAACGAGTGAAATAATTGCTGGTGCTCATTTACCTTTATGCACAAGATCACTTAATTTCTTTCTGCAGCGAGTCAATTCCTTTCTGTGCATGTCTGAGGACATCAGGAGGAACGTGGCGTTTTAGTAAACCGTTAAATGAAGGTTCGGTCATCAAAGCTGACAAAGCTTCTTTGGCCATTTTCCTATTAATTTCGTACAAAACAAAGCCATAAATAAACTTCGGAAGTGATTCCTCTACTCTCGGCTATTCCAGCAGTGGAGCAGCTAGCTCATTCATTCATACTCTCACATAGAGAAGAACTCACGAAATGATTCATGAACATGTTTGCATAGTGGAAACAATTACCTCGTTTCAAGACTCCCTTCCTGCAGGAATCTACACAACATGGGCAGTAGTCTTTCAGGTAGTTCCGCAAGACATCGATCAGGGCCGATGGTTTGAACTAATTTCGTAGTCATTTTTGCTGCCATACATCGAACAGCAGGGTTCCTGTGCCTAGATTGGAAAATACAAAGCAAATATGTTATTTACACCATCCACTCAAATTGCCAGAATATTTCACTCAAACGAGTGCAACGGTGAGATAAATCTCGAGAAACTCATGCAAGATCGATGACGTTTCAACGTGGATTTTACTTTCGCATGAGAAAATGCAATAATCGGTTGAATGTTACAGGATGAAAAAAATTCGCAAATGTGTCGCACTAGAAGGAATCTTGCTAAGCTGCACTGAAGTGAATGGACTAGTATGCACATTTACTTTAGATTTGATTGATGTCATGCTAAAGTTTGGAAAGTAACGTGTCTGGGCTCTGAAGCTGAAAGTTAGAAGGTGAACTCACCTGGTTCCAAATAAGTCAAGACATGTAATTCCTTTCGCTGGAGTCAGGTTGGCCATCATAGCGTCTAAAGCTTTGCCACTGTCTTCCCGAATAAACCTATTCGTGTCTGACGCTTTGTCGAGAAGCTTCTCTGCAATTTTCTCGGAGTCCTGGAGAAAGTTTTAATAGTAGGATAAGAATTATGTCTGCGTTTCAAACGAAGGAAGCATGTAATCGAAGGTTAAAATGCTTACCGCCTCCATAGACTTCCCCATTACGTTAAAAAGCTCCTTGAAACAAAGAATAGCAGCACGACAAACTTGCGATCGTAAGTTAGCGACATGTCGAATTCCAACTACGTTAACGTTATGAAGGTCTGCTCGGACAGTCTCAGGGTTGAATCGAATAAGTCGGACCATTTGACGAAACCCGTCCACATTTGTGTCCCTATTGGTGCAAATCCCATAAAAAAGATATTTTAGGAGAAAGTTCTGACGACTCTAACGGTAATGGTTGAAGAAGTTTGATCGAGTGAGAACATACCAATCAGTTGACTGAAGTTGAGCCAGAGCCTGTGGAAGGGCGTGTTTAGGTGAAGTAACGGGCTTAAGGTCACTCGGAAAGACTTCCGTAGATACATTAGATCCTTTACGACCATTGATTTCCCTAAATGATCTGTATCGATGAAGGACAAAAGACCCAAAAGTTCCAGTGAGTTATTTCATACATTCGTGAATTGATACTTATCATGAGAATCGAGTACTTACCCTTTGTAGATCTTTGGAGGTGCAGCAACTTTGACATTGATACTTTTGGAAGCCCCATTTGTAGTTCTTCTCGGGAGAGTTTTGGTTGTGCCGTCTGGAGGAGTCGGACTGCTCCTGAATTCCGCAGCCTTCATTTTTACTTCTCCAAAAGGCCCGTCTCTTCGCGAGACCCTCGAACGCGAACTCCCATTTCCATTAGGCAAGTAATTCTCTTCGTTGTCCTCGTCTGCCTCAAGATATGATGACTTGGATTTCAGCTTCGTGTTGGAACTGAGTTTTGTCCTGTCTTCTTGACGATAGTAGTCATCATGGTCTTCATTAAGATTTCCTGTGGAAGCTGCTCCTCTCATAGATTTGGATTTGGAACTGGATTTAGACTTGTGTACGGGAGAAATAGATCCATCGGCTGCGTATGTGTAGCCTACAATTCGATCTGGCTCATCCTCTTGCTCCAAATCGTATCTGGAATTATTCTTACTCCCATTGTAGCGATGATGCTTGTCTCCCGATCCATTTCTGACACCGGAACGACTTTGTCCTGATGAAACATTAGTGCGACTTGGGTATTTAAGTGGAGGCATCCCTCCAATTCTGTCAGTAGGATCTGGTTCATCACTGGAGGATTTGATAGGCGACCTTCCAACAGACTGACCTCTTCGTGCCAAAACCGGTTTCTTGTGTAACAACATTGATAGGTCACTGGGTGACTGGGTTGCTGTGATATTCGGTTGGAATCTGTTGTCCAAATGCGGAGGACTTCCAGAACTGTCTCGTCTAAAAATAGGAGGATATAAGTTAAGCTTATTCAATAAACCCAACTGCACGAAGGTAGCAAATTAGTAGTTGCTAATTTGTAATACAGCACAGAGTCGTGTTTGTCCAAGAAGACTGCGCGTTGGAACGTTGGGAGTAAGCCTGTCTGCACAATTATTGAAAGAACAAACTAATAAATCTCTGTCCAGAAGGAATAAATAGATATGACATGATCATATTTCAGGGTTGGGATTCATTAGGGAAAGACATCCTTATGGTCATGAGAATATTTAAGAAGCTTTTAGAGAGTTCTATTTCTACCGATGATGATGAAGTATATAGAGTAGCAGCTCGCTGGTAATTCAAGTGGAACTAGCGAGTACGAGACTAGAATAATTACGCTAATTTAATGATGAAGGATTGTGAGTCGGGCATGGGGTAAGTATTAGATTACCCAATTACATACATACTTCAACAAAACCCCCATTACAAGCACTTTAGGAGTCAGGATGTTATTCATGAAACAACTATTGCCCCATAGCATAGCCCATAAGATTTTCCTCAACTTGATCGCTGCACTTGAGCATAGCTTTGTGCGTCAGCATCTCATAAAATAGAAAGTCAGCAGAAAGGTAGGTAACCTAAGTAAACGAACAGAGGGATTAAAACGATTAGGAGCAGGACTGGAAGTTTGATTGCTTCTGCCTCTTCGGTATTGGATTTTTAGTTTGAACTTTAAACTTTTCAGCGATAGCAGAGTTACCTAATTTAGCGATCTACAATGTACTTTTGTTCCAGCGTATTCAGCAGAAAATGGTAGATACAATTTTGAGTGTATTCTGAATTGGATACAACCTAAAACACCCTTTTACATTTTAAACACATTTTGTGGTGTTTTCTTGAGCTAAATTGCAAGACTTTTTTTGCGTAGCGTGCATCATAGTCTTTGCGAAGGTTTTCTCCGTGTTGACTATTGATTTTCCAGTAGGTCTTCTACTTTCTAAATATCGATATTCAATATTCATACGGGTTTACTAACGCCACTAAGGAACAATCTGCCAGCCAACCCACTGACTGATTAGACTATTCTTCTTGCTACATTTCTTGACACGCAGGAGGTAAAGACGCCTCTCAGTAGGTGACTTCAAGAACCAAAACTTTGCAATGGTACCTAAAAGTACGGCAACTGGTGCAATGGACTGCTTTTGTTCTCTTTTGTTTGGATTTCAGGTCAGTTTGACATTGAAGAAACGACGTGTCCTCCTATTCATCTCATGTACACGAAATATCGAGTTTTGCTTTCTTTTCATACAAGAAATCGAAAGTTTATACACAACGAATTCGCAAAAAATCGCAATACTTCAGTAATGAATGTGTTAACAAATATTCTAGTGTATTTGCGTTATTGCGCACGAATTCGTTTGCACAGATCTATAGGTTTACAGGATTAGGTAACTGAATTTGAGTGCAATGAACACTGGACGACTGGAATATAAAGGAGAACTAATACCTGAAGTTTCCATTTTGCAAATTCCCTTCAACCGCACGAAAGTAATGACTATTATTATTACGACTGCCACTTCTTGAGTTGTCATCATAGTCCCTGAGTACATTGCAACTTTCCCAGAAAGACAACCCAAAGCTGTCAGTTCCAATGTTATTTTTATTTGCATTAGGAGATGACGCTAGGATTAATTTCTTAGCGAAAAGCCTTTCCTGTTCGTTCACTTCGTGGAACTGAATCACTGGCGTCCTCACAGCTACCAAGTCACTCACAAAACTTCCCCCATTGTTTTCGTCTTTCATGCTACTTCTCCAGCAGGACTTGAAACAACCACAGCTCTCGAAACACATTGTAAATTGCAATTTGAGTGGGAGATGGTGATTAAAACGCAACTAACTACTTCCAAGAACTTTGTGTGGGCGAGTTTTCAGTAGGAAAGTTGTATACTTGCTATTTGGCAGGTGACAGGCAAACTTTCTCCATCGTACTTTCAAAATAGACTGAACTAACTGGTAGGTTGAGAAGGAGTTAAAGTAGGAGAAAAATAAAGTTAAAACGGACAAGTATTGGGTTGATATGTTTCTAAAATTCATTACATTTCCCATTACATATTCCCTTTCTGGAGTTATTATGGATAGAAGAATTAATGGGTACGAACGAAGCCTCATCAAAGCAGTAAAGGAGTATAATGTCATAATGTGTGTGTATCGAGGAGAATGTGATGAAAGATTAATAGTGGGAACCTCCTTACGATGATAACAAGTGAAAGTCAGTAATTTGTCAGTCTTGGGTGCAACACACACAATCAACAGCGCCCCATGTACTTCAAACAGAGAAAGGAAAGTATCGGAAGGGTAATAAAGCCTTGATTGCACCAACCCATTGTAGTAATGAAAAGTCTTTTGTGGCTCGAATGTAGGTCGACTGTACAAAGGTACAACTGGTAGTTCGTTTTTCTGTGATATCGAAATTTCTTTTATATTAATATTGCCCAAAATTGCCTATTGAGTTGACTTACTTTAGAATGTATCTAAATTTTATAGCTATTTTAAAGGGATGTGGAAAGTCAATGCACTTCAACACTGATACTCGTTTTCCTAGGGTATTGAGTAATTCTACATGAACTGATAACGATTGGTGTTCTGGACTATTGATTATTTGTAAACTAATGCTAAATGAAATATATAAAACTGGCAATTCCAACCTAATATTGCTTTCATCCAAGTTCTAAAAATGAAAGTTAGAGGTAATGAACTCGCTAGGTTATATAGACTACTCTGAATACAGTACAGTTAGCTATTATACTAGTTGGTGACATTTTGCATGAAAAGAAAGCATCTATTCTATAAGTAATAATCGCGCTATAGATGGTAGAACGAGTGAAAATAGCGTGTTTGTATACCTTGAACTTCGATACAGACTTGCTTCACGAAGACTAGGCATATCATCCGTGTCTGATGCTAATGGAACGTCTGGTGTACTTTGCCAATTTCTGTGTAAATCGGAAGGTACAGAAGGTTGTCTGGACTTTCCATGACGTTGTCCAGAACCAGCTCGTCCGTTTGGAACAGCTTCGGTGGTTCTGTGGACTGCTGGGGGAGTTGTGTGGGTGGATGGGGGCTACGTGAGATTACAATCCTGAGTCAGTATAATTGGTTTTCATGTTTTAAGAATTGTGTATTTTAGGCTTACAGTTTTGTTTCCAGGTACGCTACTTCCAATACTGACACCAGAGTCTCTTGTATGACTTGATCCAGCGCTGTCAACATCTCCTCGTTTATTCTTACTGCTGATGGATGCAACCAACGCTGCATTAGCTGAAGGCTCTACTTCAATACGATTGTGGTAGACTTGAAACTCTCTTGTCATGCCAGCAGCTATTAACTCGTTTCCCTTTCTTAGCAGTTGACTTTTCTGTTCGTCCATTTGATCTTGGGCTTTCTCAATTATTTTACTCGTATGTTGTGGTGAATCATCTGTGCTGCTTTGACGGACGCTACTGTGTTCGGACTTATTTCCAACGGACTTATCTCCTGAATGTCTGTCGTCAGTCTTCTCGTCACTCTCAGAGTCATTTTCCGATTCTGTTTCCTCTGTACTTTCAGACTGTTGGGAATCCGATCTCAGCGAATCTGCTTTATGATGGCTGTTGCTGTTGCTGATGTTAGATGTACTTCCATTCGGGACCTTCGCGTTATTCGAATTCGAAATAGAGGTACTGCTACTGTAAGAAGTGCTTGTTCGTGTAGAATCAAAGAACTTGTCTCTAAGCCCATGGATCGGTTGAAGAGGCTTGTGTTTTAATCTTGTTAAGCTTCCAAGATCTGATTGAGAGTTTCCCCAGCTTCCTCCAGAGTCTCCTGCAGGTCCGTATGGATGATCATACGCTCCTGGAAGGAGACTTGTGGTGGGAGTCATATGGTGGTAATCTCCGAGGCCACTCGCATAAGGAGTTCCATAAGGTGATGAAGGCTGGTTGTTGTTCGTCTTGTTCATTATTGAGTATTTATTGGGTAATAGATTGAAAGATGATCTGGCTGACAAACGGCTACTGAAAGTGTCCCTCTGTGATCCCATGTGAGAGTTGGGGGCTGATGGGTAGTAATTGTACCGGCCTAATGCTGAGTCCTGTAAGAAAGTAAATTAAAAGTCTATAAGCAAAATCACATTTTGAGACGGACGTGTTATATTTTGTGCTGAGAGAGTTCGCAGTTAGCGTGTTCAGTCGTCAAACCACTCTAAATCATGCAGAGAAAGTTATACGAGAAAATTCTGAGTTTTCATTTCACAACTCTTGCCGAGGTACTTCGTTCGCTTGTTATACTCGCTTTTAAAGTTTAAGTGACAGGCTATTTTTGACCCAATATTAATAAAACGACATTGAACCTGTGACTGGGGAGGAAACCCATATTGTCCACTTCTAAACTCATGCCAGTCTAGAATAGGAGGGAGCTTTTCTTCTTGATGAATGTGACTTCCATTGTGAACTTTAGAATGGGGATGAATGGGATGATGGAACATCATCATTTCCTCCATTCTACCCGACCCTGTTGATGCCGCATGGGGAATTAAAACTGGTTCACTCGAATAATGAGACAACTGTCTTCCACTAGTTCGGTTGTATTGACTCCAGTATGTTTGGGAATACATGTTGTGTGTGAGTTTCACGAAAACGTTAAAGTGTTAGGTTTATTTGCTTTCTCTATTGGTGGTTGCATCACCTTCCTATTTATTATCGATTTGAACTATTTGAAGTGTACTCACAACCAAAAGACTTCTCGAAGGAGTCTTTGTTCGCAAAACATAAATGCACTCTTTGATGGACGGATGTGTGTCAACTTCAAAGTGGCTTGACTTCACCGAACACACACAAAAGTTCGTTAGAGTTGAGCTCAGTATTATGGGTAGATTCACATGTAAACTATTATGACACAAGAGGTGTTAACAGTTCAGCAAACTATGAAGGATGTTTCTTCACACAACACAACTTATAATCTGGTGAGAAGAAGGGGTTGAACAAATATCGTTAAAGGTGACAGGACAGAAATTAGGAAACACTCTGCAAGGTTGTGTATTGTTCTGCTTTCACCACTTTCCCAATTCTCACTGAATGAACAAAACGATCTTGTGAAACGGACTAAATCGAAGTCGAACGACGCAGTTGGTGTAAGGACAATAGAATTGAAGGGTGAATTGATACTAAGGACAGAACATCTACTCAACTTGGTAACTTGTACAGGGGAGAAAGTAGATTTAGGAAAAGTGATTATGTGACAGTCTGTCGAGGCCACCCTTGAGACTCGTTGAGTTGACAGAAGCTTGAGCATTGAATATGTAATCTAGTGTCCAAGAAGTCCGAAGGGAAACTCAAGCGATATTTTTCTTGATCTAAGAGTTCTCTCGTGCAGGAAAGTGCTATACTGGTCAGGGTGACCTTGTAAAGAATGAAAAGAGCCAACACGTCGATGATGAAAGGATTAAAACACAGGGCTAGGTGTATAATTTCTTTAAATACGAAATAAGACTGAGTGAGTATAGGCGAACTTTCTTCGAGTCAGCCCACGCTGAAACTGCACACGAAGGAGTGAAGTAGTTTGTCTTTCTATATTAGTGAGAGCACCTATTGTTCTTCTAGAACGGACCATGGACTGGACTCACACTAACTCACAGTCTCTGCATGGTTAATGTTTTACTTTTAATTAATTCGTACACGGTGAAAGTATGAGGAGGGACTGGATGGAAAAGCTGCTGTAGGTGGGCAATGATTTCCAAGAACTAAAATGAAAGCAAACGGACTTATGAAGCTCAGAAGCACTACTGGCTGTGCCGTGCAATTGTAGTTCAAATGAGATCTAAAATTGCACACGAACTTGTGTGGAATTTATGTCATTCCGTGTCCAGTGGTATAAAATGTGAACTACTTTGAACAGCAAGTTATGGAGGCGATGAAAGTAACCTATGTGTATATATGGGTGATGTTAGTATTGCATGGTCAACTCTGTCGAGTATGGTGAACTACTGGAAAAGGTACAAAACTCTGGCTAATTTGAGCGGAAGAAAGGAGAAAGCACGTGAAGAGGTGGGTAACAAAGGGAAGGAGGAACTTTGCCTACATCTCAGGCCTAGAAACCTAAATTTCAGTGAAACACTTGCAGAAACAACTCGACCTGGCTATTCAACGGAGTGTGTGATGGGAATCGATTGAATTTTGCTGAGAGTATATGCAATAATAATATATACACATTCATCGATGACCATTTCTAGTTCAGTAGCAACATAACTATTGAATGGCTAAGTAATAATGATCATTCAGAGTTGGTCATTATCGAGACCTAAATTCATTTCAGATAATCCCGATAGCTTTTTGTATAGCATGTATGGCGTATGGTATGTATAATCTGCGGTGAGTTGATGAGGTCGATTAAATAACAGCAATTTGAGATGGGAGACATTATTGCGTAAGTAGAACAACTTAAGTTTAGGGGAAAGTTATAGATATCTTAGCTCAAACCAACAGGCTAATCAGGCTACATCAAACTTTTTTATCCAAAATCTATATATCAAAGTACTAAAAAGTAAATAAATATGCTACAAAGTGGGATGAACAAAGTTTGGCACTTTCACTAAATGCATGAAGATGCCCAGTGCCCCTAGTCACCCAACTCACATCTGTGTACATTGAGAAAAGCTTGATGAATTGCAAACTAGAGATTACAAGCTTTTATAAAATCGTATTAATAATTAAGCAGGAAATATCTCATGACTCTTGACTTATAATTAGTGAACATAAGGATTTAGATAATTAAAAAGTGATTGAGAATAAATATTTATGTTTATGAAGTCATGTGAATGTGCTGTGTATTGGGTCACCACATCAAATAGCCATCAAATCCTCACGAGAGAAGGAGGTATGCTTAACCTCCTTTACTTTTACACGTGAAAGAAGGGCTAAGAACCAAATTCACTTTCACTACCTCGTTATAAGCTTCCTGATATTCTTTTTTAGTGTAATTCATCTGGTGCTTTCACTTAACAGTACAAATAAAAGTGGTATACTCTAATTTATAATACTACATTGCCCTCATTTCTTTCTAATGTAAATGGAACCTTCCTCCTCGAGAAGAATGAATTGAAGTGGAGGAGGTGGAAGGGGACACACACACAGCGAAGGAAAACGTGTGAAGCCTTTTACCACACTGAAAGAATGCTTTGTATGTAAAAAGTTACGAAGTGTGTATGAATTAGGTCAAGCAAAACTTTGAGTCTCACTTGAATTGTTTCCCTTTTGGTTGGGAAATGAAAGGAACGTGTCGCAATATTAGTGTGAAAGGTTTTTCCAATTACTTTATGAGAGAAAGGCGCATTTCCTATTCCGACTGTGAAGTGCTTATTTCTATTATAAACCGAAACGACTACACACATACACACAAGATGATTATCACTTCTCGGCTGTCACTTGATGTTCGATAACTACATACATAACTGACAAAACTCAATTGTATGGAGCGACCCTAAAAAGCGACGAAGGTAGTCGGTGACCGCATATCACGCTACATGCACACGTAATAATGATGACTATTCAATATTCGACATAATTGGGAGCAGACGAGTTTGGTTGAACGGGTTCGTGAATAATTAAAGCTATTCAGGGAGTAAATTGAAGTCATAATTGCGTACCTTTATGTCCTCGTGGATCTCACTGCTGCTATTATTGCTGCTCCCTCGGATCAGTTTGGGATCTAATGGTCGTGACCGCTTTCCACGTGCAGAAGTGTTTAATTCTGATTCCGAACTTGATGAATTAGTAAGTGAAGTTGGCCATTGCTGACTCGCCCCTAGGGACGTTGTAATTGAGGGTTCCTTCGGCAACCTGTAGCACAACAAGGCAGATGGGGAGATAGATGAGAGTGTTTTAGGTGTGAGGGAGAGTCTGCTCCTCTGAACTGATATGATTACTATGCTTAAGTAATTACTGACTTACATGTTTGCAGAGTCACATTTCTTCACCGGCCCAGTTCCCTGGAGGATCCAAGCGATATCTGGAGCCAATGGATTGGGAATTCCTCTCTCGCACACGTTTAAACTATGGCCAGCTTTACGTTGACCACTGCCAGAGCCTTTGGTATTGAGGACTGGTTCCAGTTCGAGGAGTCCGGGGTAGTCGATGTTACTAATACTGCTGGAACTTCCTCCTGAAGAAGAAAGCCTTTCTGTCCCTGAGGACGACATGGTTGATCGAGATGTCACGGTTGCTCCAGATGACATTGTCGATGCAGATGACATTGTTGTTCCCGATGACACTGTTTCACTTCCACTGTTACGAGTTGTTTCAGTCTTACTGCTTCTTTGACTTCCTACACGAACTGCTTGTCTATTCAGGAGTTGACATTTGGCAGGTATCTTGACTCCGTATTCTAGTAACTCTTCCGAACTCGGCGTAGGAAGGACGTGTCGAGACACACGGGCTTGGACAGCGGCAGTTGGTGTAACACCGCTTTCTCTTGGTCCGATGGAAGAACTTGGCAATTGAGGAGGAGTGGCAGGAACTTCTTCAGGTTGATTCCCATTCGCTTGGCTTCCTTGTTGATGGGATCGAACAAGAACTGGGATTTTAGATCCTTGGCCCAGTCTAACCGTAGGACCTGGGTCAGATTTGCCTGAGGAGTCGGTAAGGGATGAGGTCGACCCTGTGGCGGATGAGCTTGAAGTGCTTGACGAGGTTTTGCTGGAGTTCGATGTGGTCGACGAAATACTGTGTCAAATAAACATTTAAAAAGTGGCTGCGTTTAGAAAGGCCGACAATGATGAATGCAAATCTAAATCGAAGTTATTCACTCACCTGGTTGTACTGGAATTTACGGCTGCTGGCGGTTCAGGTTTAGGAGCATTGGCTTCATATAGTTCGACTTCTTTCTCTGAGATGAACTGACGAATCATAGGAAGAGCGATGTTAGGCCCAAGGGAATGGGAAATGACTGCTAAACATTCCAATGAAGCTTGTCTCACACGTCTCTTCGGGTGTAGGAGACATGAACAAGCCTGTTGAGAAATATTAAAAAATGTATCTTAACATAGGACAATTGGCTGTAAATGACAGAATATTATGTCATGAGTTTCACTAAACTAACCATTTTAGCAACGACATCCAATTTAAAATCATCCCTGGGGAAAGTCAGCAAAGCGTAGGTGAGTGTATCCAAAGCAGTTGCCTTTATTTTGGGGGCTCCACCAGGAACTCCGGCAGGAACGAATTCTCCAATTCCTTCGCGTCCTTTTCCTCTCTTCTTCCTATTTTCATCATTTCCCGTAAGAATGAAGAGTATAGGCTCCAGAATCATTTCAGGCCCGGCTACTTTCACCAGTCGAGTTATGGCAGCTATTCCTTCACTCCTCAAAACGGATCTGGAAGATTCTGACGAAATGTCGCAGAGGCTCCGTATGAGCCACGTGAGATCTGCATTAGGAAGCACTTTCATTCCGCTGTGATTCTTGCAATCTCTTAATCTGTCGATGAACACGTTCACCGTATTCAAAGAAGTCAGTTGGGCTCTGAAGTTGGGCTCAGTGAGAGTGAGCATCGTCGTAACAAGAGGAATTATCTGGGGAAGATTCGTGATTACAGTTTGAGGAGCTATTTGACTCAAATATGAGGCAAGTTGAGACGAGACATTCGCCAAATGATCTTGTCTGCTCGCATTAATCTGCAATTAAAAGTAATAATAAAACACTAATTATGTAATGGCATTGACATACTCTACCTTCAAGTAATGTGGAACATACATTTTGCACTTGGATCATTTTATGACTTAATCAGGAATAAATTTGCATACAATTACAAACGTACAAGGACGGGGTTTCACTTTCACTTGCATTTCTACGACGAATTCCATCTTAGGGCATTGGTGCTCGTGTATTTTCATATTCTGAGAAGCGAAATGAGGTCAACTGTGTGGATTCAAAGTATACGAGAGTGTGGATAATAATCGTGTGGCACATGTAGTGAAAAGTCGATACCACGAATCATCCTACACGAGAGAAAGTCGTATGAAATGGGTAGTTGTAAAGAAAGGTGCCTGTCGGCTAATTCGCAAGTTGACCATTCACGTAATTCCATGTGTAGGGGTAAAGACTCGTGGTGACTGTGTGTGTGTGTGGCTAACAACGGGTAATTCGGTCAGGCTCAGGCAATTTAAGTTTCCTATTTCTGCTATTAATATATACATACGTGATACAGTGTAGAGGAGGAGGAAGGTGTGTGCATTTGTGAGAGAGATTTTCGTATAAAATGTAGGTCAGTAAGTGTGCCACTGGACAGAAGCAAATCGTTCAGGCTGGTGAGTTTCTACCTAAAATTCTGTTCCTGTGGACAGCTGAGCTAAAACTTATGCTTTTTTGACTTCATGGTTAACTGGCCTATCTTATTGTTAATTAACTTGTTTAAAAATTAACAATAATTTCTACAATAATCTAATTAGAGTATCGACTACTGCTACTACCAAAAATGAATGCAAACCTCAGTGAGTCCATCTCCATCTGGTCCAGCAATGTTGTCCCAACAATGAAGTTGAGAAATGATATCGTCAAGAATGCTTGGGAACTCGTTGTCTAACGTGGACATCGTGTGGTTCTCATCAGGCTCCAAATTCCCCGCAGAAAGGTCGATGTTTCCCATCTGCCAAGTAGCGACTTTCTCCAGCCTCTCGATTACTTCGTCCTTTTCCGACTCCTCCGGTTCTCCCAGAGGTTTCTCTTCATCTTGAAGTAGGTCTTCGTTGTTGCTTGTAAATTCCTCCAAACTTTCTTTCCTGGGACTCCCACTTTCCTCGTCCAACGTGTCTTCTTCTTCTTCGTCCTCCTCATCTTCTTCTTCCTCTGCTTCCTCCTCCTCCTCTTCAGTCTCTTCAGGAATAACTTGGCTACCTCCACCTTGAACTTCAGACTTTCTCCCAGACTCCGCAAGACTCGAGTATTCCGACGTACTGCTTTCCAATGACTCTGCAGGAGACGTAGTTCTCTCTGACGGCGTGATGGAACCTGCGCCAATAAACTGAACCGACTGGACTCTCCTTTCAGGACTCTCCGAGGGGGATTTCGACTTCAAAATTGATTTCTGTGGACTACTCAAAGAGGATTCCGTTTGTTTTTCATCAGAAAGGAGTGATGCTGACTGGGAGCCACTTATCGAGTTGCTATTGTCTTCCTGACCTTCCTCAGACTCAGAAGGCTTTTTATGGTGAGCAGCAGCAACAGCAGCTCGCCTACTGCGATGAGAACGACGAGAACCTTCTGTCCCAGCGCTTGACGGAGGCTCTGTGACTTCCTCCATGGGAGTTAACACTCCGAGTCTTTCTCTCGGATGAGACAATCTTCTTCCTGTTGTTGCGTGCTGAGGAGAACTGTTATTGTTGTCTTCTTTCTCCTCTGGAGAAGATTCGGAGGGAGTGGGAGGCTCAGTTGTCGTGAATTCTGGTGGGGGGTGATTCGATAATTGCCACATTTCAGGAGGAACATAGTCAGGAATCGGTGGATACGCCATTTGTCTCTTGAATATCCGTCCTTCCTCATCAGTCTCATCTTCCAACGCATCCTCTTCACTTTCTCCTTCTTCATCTTCAGGGAGAATTATTTCTTCTGACACGGCCAGGTCATCTTCCTCATCTTCATTTCCCGAGTCATCGTACAAATCTTCTGTGAACTCGTCTTCATCTTTCCTCAGTGGACCTCTGTTATCTTCAGACTCCTCAGTCTCCGAGTTAATGTGCATCCTGGTGTCCCCCTCGAGAGGAGGATGAAGCACAGGGACAGGATAGTTTAGAAGAATACTTTGAATGTAATTGTTGTTTTCCTTAAGATAAGAATCTCTGATCAGCCTTGAAGATCGTTGTTGGTGACTCATAGTGTTGGTGGTAGCTTCTGTAGCTGTACTCTTGATGTCCTTTATCAATTAACACTTGAGGAACAAGGACAAAGATTTTTCCTTCCAGATGCATATCCTTCTTAATTGTTGGGTGTTAATTATTATGGGCACATTAAACACACACGTTACACAGTAAATGTAAAGCGAGGACAGCCGGAAGAACTATCACACTGCACGACTTATGAATCAGCACTGACTGACGTAGCATTTAAGGGAGATAAAAAGCAATTCGGGTGTAGGGAAAGAATCATGTGTGTGTGTGTGAAGGCATTGAGGGAGAGAGTTAAGCGAAGGTATGCTGTGGTGTGTTAAATAATTGTATACGGAGAAAGTTGGAGCTTAGAACCGGGTGACTCGGTCGGTGGATGGTAGTCTTCATGTTACCATTGTATGGAGCATCCAGTTCGAAATAGTTGTTGTTGTGCTTACCACCGTTGTTTAAGCTGACGTGCACAAGTAAATGTAAATATGTGGGCTTATTAGGCGTATTGTTCTTCCCGACTGTGGGCATAGGAAGGTATATATTATGCAATATTAAGGAGGAGAAAGGCTCGTGTGTATTTGTATCATGAGGTGTATTACTTAAGGGAAACTCTGTAGGTTGTTGCTGTAATAAACGTCGTCGTGTGGTGGTGGGACTCACTTTTAACTTTTGATTACACGTCTATTATCCAATAAACCTATTTTTGTAGCCCAGATTCACTTTCTCTCCCTAGTGAGACTGTGTCAGAAATGATGTGAGGTTTAGTAGGTTAACTGCACCCTCGTATGTCAAAGTCTGTGTGTGTCGTGACAGATTGTGGGTTCTGTGTATGCTGGGGAAACTTGCCTCACTTTCACTTATGTAGGGAATTAGATTGTGTAGTAAGATGCTAGTGGTCAGGAGGTAGGAGAGAAAGTATATAGAATGTATCAATGTATGGTAGCTAGTATATAGTCTCAGAACCTCAGAACCTTTGTACAAGTAGGTACGATGGTACAAATCACTGGAAAGGAATTCCGTAGGTCAACCGGATTTTCCTAATGGATGTTTGTTCACAGGAAAAGTTCTTTTTTATTGGGAAAGTACCGATAAAAACTGCAATATCTTCGGCTGGAATGTACAACCTAAAGCTATTTAGTTATGTATAATCTCAAGGTTGGGGTGTTGTTAATTCTTCACAGTTGCTTCATACAGGGGAATAAAATAAATTACACAGGAGAAAGGAGGACAGCAGCGGTAGACAATTAAGTATTGAGTGAAGGATTCCGATTCCGATTTAATAGGACGAGTGGTGAACAAACGTGACTGCGACCAAAATGCTTTATGATGAGCTACAGCTACAGACTGCTGGCTGACTGACTGACTGCTGTGTGTGCTTTCACTGCTTTCTTCTTAAGAAATGCGGAATAGCGTCTTACTTTGCAGAGGACAAAGTACTCTTGGAATTTAGGTAGTTGATAAGAAGGCTATAGGAATAGTTTGGTTAGCAGAGAGGAACAATTGAGAGGACAGAGGAGAAGTGTTAGGATGTGTGTAAGTCGCATGTCGTGGACAAGAGAAAGTTTATCTGGCAAATACCATCAGAACTCCTAAGAGGAATAATTCTTAAGACTGCTGCTGCTGGTGACTGGGAGGGATAAGACTGGGGAAATGGTGTTTTTGCACTCAAGGAATTATTATGTGGAATGTGGACACGGGAAAGTTCTTCCACCTCATCATACAAACCACACCATTATTTTTATTGATGTGCATGTTAATTTTTTCGATTGATTTTTGTCTGACACTTATTGACATCAATGATGATTATAATGGTTTTGTATATTTCCACAGAAGAGTCCTTGAGAGAATAGGAGTGATGACGAATGTAAGTTAGTTGGATGACAGTTTGTGTGACAAAACGAAGGCTCGATAGGCAGGTAAGTGCTTTGCGTTTAACAGAGTGGGTTAGTATGGATGGGTGTGGACTTTCAACATTGAAATGTACCGACATCATTATCAAACCGTGAATATTTATTGTTTTTAAAGCGGCCTAAATAAAGTATTCGTTTTGGATTAAGGACCTGTGAGATGTCTTATATTGATAAAATGATTCCTGTATAGTATATAGTCGTATCGTATTGGAGTGAATGTATTTTTAATTCAATTAAATTTATCTCAGCACCACACTCGATCTAGTTGTCCTGCAGGGTTGTAAGGCCTCAGGTGTCGCTCCTTCGATGATTAGCGACAGCTAGATGGAGAATGGAGG
>JAQGAD010000568.1:0-34366 GCA_034696625.1 Isotomurus palustris | reverse complement strand
AGCAGAGAAGTGAGACACGGAGATGGGCAAGTATGAACTTCAAGGAAGGGACTTACTGCGTCGACGGATTCGCCAACTGGGGCCTCGGAGGTGACGGAAGTCACACAGGAAAGGAAGAACACCAAGTCATCCTTTCTTGTCCAGATCCAAATGACCTACAGGTATTTATAACTAACATCACCCATACCCACTTTCTACCTTATTACATCCCTTTACACCCATTTACTTTCTAAGCCTGTGATGCAGGAAACTTCAGGTGATCATGGTCTTGCGATTTACTACGCCTACGCTGCAGTTCTCTTGTTATCGTCGATGTTCCTTCTCCTCACGGCTGTCGTCCACGTTGTCCTGTATGAAAGACAGAATATTCACGGACTCGCCATTTTGTCCCAAGCTGTAAGTTTGTTTTTCATGTATGTGACGCAAGGCCTCGCCTACCTTCTCACGCCATTCTTGGCCAATCAAGGAAACAAACTTTGCTGGACAGTTGGTAACTCCATCATTTCATAATTTATAATAATTAATTATTGCTAATCGAACGTAAGCCCGTCATTCAATCTTCGAGAACTTCACTTTTACTGTTACACCTTTTAGGGATGCTTGCTCATTTCTTCTTTCTCTCTACTTTCTCCTGGCTCACAGTTGTGAATTACGATTTGTGGCTGACGTTCAGGTATATTTTATAAATTAATGAATACACTTACACGCTACCAGTAATCGCTAGCTATCAACACCAAATTTAAATCCTCTAAAAGATCCATGCGACCTGTTTCAAAAATGTCCAAAAGGATGAGACGATTTCGCCTGTATTCGTTAATTGGATGGGGAGTTCCTATTTTACTCATGACCGTTTTCCTAAGCCTCGAATTCTCATATCCGTAAGATGCAGTAATATTTTAGGTAATGAATTACTGTTAATTAATTAATTCACGTCCCACTTAAACAGAGATATCATGGACGACGTGATAACTCCAGAATACGGAAAGAAAAATTGTTACGTAGCAAGTCACGCTAGAAATTACTACCTGTGTTCCATCCTCGCTGTAGTAATTCCAATAAATCTACTCATGATACTCATGACTTTTAAAATCTTCTACGACTTCCGTCACGGCAAAGGATCCTGGACAAGCAAATCTGCACAATCCGATCGATACTCGTAAGTGTCACCTAATTAATTACTTAATTAGTTAATTAACTAACCAGTAATTTTCAACTTCACAATTCAGATTCAGATTATTCATGAAACTGTTTTTCGTGATGGGAGCAATTTGGCTAATCGAACTGATAATCTGTTGGTTCTTCCAAGGAGAACAACCGCCTTGGTTCATCATCGTGTTGAATTGCGCAATGCCTGCACAAGCCGTCGCTTTCTTCCTCATCTTCTGCTGCAATCGACGAACGATGAATCAACTGGAAGAGAGATACGATTGTTTCAAAAGTATTAAATTGTCTTCATTTCATGTCTGTTAGACGAGTTGATTTTAGAATTCAAATTACAATCTTTTGCTGCTTCATCTATTCAGCTATCTTTGGGCCGGTACGAAAAATATTTAACATCCCCAAGTCTTTAGACGACTGCCAGACCAACGAAACTTCACCGAATACTCCAGGAGGAATTCGTAAAGGATCCATCGTCTCACTCTCCGGAACTACGGATCGCAAATTCAGTGCGGAATCCGTTGTAAGCAGATTTGAGAATGTGGAATTGGAGTCCATGCACAGCACTGCTTAAAACTTAAAATGTAAGACATACTTGTGTTAATTACTATATGTATATGAATAGAATAGCTCACTCCCTCAGTGATTAATTTTTTTAAGACAGTTGAGTAATCAAAATTCACATGAATAACTATGTAAATTCGTATGGCTAATAATTATGAACGAATAAATGAAGCGATACTGCTTCCCTAAAGAATTCCAAGAAACTAAAATACTAACAATAAACGTGACTTAATTAATTCTTACGCAGGATGTGACATTTAAAAATTGATTCCAACTATCCAGACGGTTTACGTTTTACTATTCAATTGACTGGTATTGCTTTCTATGACGTACTGTCTAGTGTCTAGTAGTAAAAAGTTATTCAACGCAATTTCTTGAAAATTCATTCATCATTGTCTGGAATGAAATGCATAGCTCCTAAAAATAGGCCACCAGATTTGTTAATTTCACACGTACTTTATACAATCATACTTCTATCTACGTATTCAATGGAGACGTAAAATTCTCGGGAATGCATTAATATGTTATTTAATTGCAGTTAAAGTGAACTTGGAATGTGATTTATTTTGTTACAGTTAATGTTAATTCAGTTTGCGTTATCGGACTGGCGACTGATTAACGTCTAAGTTTGGATATTTCCAACCACATGCAGGAAACACTCCTTCCACAGTTTCCTGGCGATTAAAGCCCAACCTTTCCCTTCGTCATCCGTCGTGGTGAATTTAAAGTCTTGGCTGCATGCATTCTTGTCAGAAATTTCCTTACGCTGACGGAGTACTACGAACTGTACTGTGGTCAATTCACTTAATTATCTACGACATCCACTCGGCCGGATTCGAGCTTAATAATATAAAAGCAAACGCCTTCAATCATTTCATTCATTCAGCAAACTCCAAAAGATAATAATTAAAAAACGTAAAACGCAAGGAAATATCCAAAAGTATAAAAAATCTTTTCCCACAAATCGGAAAGCACTTAACACCAAATATATTCCCACCCACACATTATATTCCAAACAAGTCATTCTAAAATGAATCAAACTTTCTCCACATTCCTCCTCGGCATCTGCTTAATCTTGTGTCTCCTCAACATTCCTCGTCAATGTGAGACCAAGTCGATACTCTTCCCTGACGCAGATTACGAACAAGCAGACTACTCCAACGAAGACCTCGTCGCATCAAGCCGCTTCACACGATGGGCTTTACCCGTAAGTGAAAAGGTGAAAGCTATTCAACTACATCCTAACTTAAATCATCATTTACTAACTTATAACTTTCCCCTTATTTTAGTCTGGGGTGCACGATCAAGGCTGTCCTTCCGGCACACGCTTTCACCCACCATCAGGAAAGTGTATTAAGTCATTTGACGTATACGACGACGATTCATCATGAAACACAATATCGCTGTATAAGACCCAAAGCAATAAATTACCCACAAAAATAATCAAACATCAAATAATAGTAATTACTACGTCTCAATTCATACGCATCTCTACAACTTCCAACCTTCCAACCTTCCAACCTACAAACTACCTCAATAGTTCCAACTTCCAAAAACTTCCACACCAAACTCATTCACACACACACACACACAACCCCCCAGAACCAAATGATTCATAAGTAAATTTCCTCCAACTACACAACACAGCAGCATACATACAACGATACAACAACGCAGCCCCCACACAAATCCTCAAGAGGTCTGCAATCTGCATGGAGAGACTTCCTTCCAAGAATGGCCTTATTCAGCAATCACGTAGCCTCCCCTCCTCCCATTCATGAATCCCAGTGAATGAATCCAGCCATCCAGCCATCCAGCCATCCAGCCCCAGCTTACTTGGTTATAGTGTAAAAGACACTGCCAGATTCCACCCACGCCTTTGCACCCACCTCACCACCACAGCTACATTGCTACTATACATACACACACATGTACTCCAATACTTTCACACAACCAAACTTACGAATAAGCTATACACATCCACGGATCCATCCATCTAAATCTCCTTACTCAGCGTGACCATGTCTAGGATCGTCTGAAGATTCGGTCGGAGGACAACTCGTTTCATTCGGACAAAATGGGAAGTCCCAACAGTCCCACCAAACCTCCTTCTCGCAGCCAAACTGTTACTGGCATGGCCAAAACCCCAAACCTCTCTCTCTCTCCACGTCCACGATATGCTGTAATACTCCTCTGTAAAGTAAAATGTAAAGTAAACCTGCTCTCCTTCCTTCTCTCTCTCTCCCTTCTTCTCTGTAATATTACATCTGATGTCCCAGTGTTGTAAGAAAGAACGACCCAGGGATTCCAACTTCATTCATGGCAAGAAAACCAGTACAAAATTGTGTGTCTGCTCATCGTACTTTTTAATTCATCCTTGGACTCTCCACTGGTTCGAGTGTCGACGAGCATATTCACATCCACACAAACTAAACCTCTCTACTCACATACACAGAAAAAAACTCTACACACTCCTCTAATATTATTATTTCCCATCTCTTTATAAATATAAAGAGATAACCAAAATACTCTCTACGTAATTATGGAACTTACTCATTGTTCCAACACAAGTCAAGAATTACAGTTTAAATCTTACGAACAAAGTTAAGAACTCCAATCTAAATTAAACGAATTAATTAGCAGAAGCAGACTGTTTTTTAGTGAAGTATTCGAGTGTGCGAGTTATTCTTTTGAAGGAACTTTCTCGTGAGTGTGGTCGAAAGATGCAAGACATCACTCCAGATTTGGTAACTCCGGAACAACTTGTAAATGAGATATTAAGGAGAGAATCACAAATGCAGTGTGGGATTGTTAACTTTCCTCCGTCGAAATCTCCGACTTTTGTTGCCCCCACTTGTGTCCCCAGGAGTGGAAATAACTTTCCTCGCATGAGGTCGAGTGGTCAAGAGGCTCCAGCCACCCTTCCGCAATATCCTGAGGAGGAAAACAAATGCGTGGAGATGGAGAGTCGACGAAGTTCCATGACAAAAGCGATGTCAATTGACGAAGAAGCTGAGGAAGATGAAGACAATTGTAACACAATTAAGGCTGCAGTTGAACCCGGATGTCGTATAGATTGCACAGATGAAGAAGGTGGTGGTGGTGGCGGTGTTGGTGTTGGTGGAGGGACTACTTCTTCTTCTGGTAACGGGAATAATGTGAAGGAATCTTCAAGTGATTCTTCAGAAGTCGTCATTCTAGACTGTCAAAATCCGGCTGATTTCCAAGAGTGTCATATTCGAGGAGCTTTAAATGTCACATTTCCAGCTATCATGATACGAAGAATCGCGGCAGGAAAAATCGACATCTTCGAGAAGAGTAAAGAGCTCAAAAACAAAATTGCCAATTCCAAGCTGACCTTCGTTGTCTATGATTCGTTCAACCCGGTCAACAATCAACAATTACAACAGCACAATTCTACTAGTAACCTTTTATCCCTTAATAAGGAACCACCTGGAGGAAATAACCTCGCAACAATTAACAACCAACACTCTAATGACCTCTCTGATCTCGTCAATTTAATCGCAAGGAAGTTGGCTCAGAATGGATGTCATGTAGCTACGCTTAAAGGTATGTTGTGTGATACTCTAGTTTTTTATCCAACCCGTTCATCGTTACACAACATCATTACACGTCCTTCCGACTGCCAATTTTTTAATATCAACAATAAAAACACGTACTCTTACTTTCCCTATCATTTTTTCTTTTGATTCAAAGGAGATTTTGCGACATTGACTTTCACTTTTGCAGCCTTTCATTCATGCATCGTTGATTCCTATTAATATTAGACATGCTCGGCTTTTTTCCCAGAAATCATTTGACAACGAATGACATGTAATTTACTTTTGGTTCTGATTGTGTGTGTGCTAGGAGGTCTACCATTATTCCGTGAATTGTATCCCGAATGGATCGACTCAGTTGAAAGCAAAAGACACACGGCTTCATCTTCCACGAGCAGTTCTTCTGCTGAACCTTCACCTGACCCTTTGTCAAGGACTGGGGAAGTTCCTCTCCTCGGATTGGGCAGTCTAGCATCCCTCAAAATCCAAGATGACCCTGACGCTTGTGACTCATCTATTGGACTTGATTCCGATGATGTAAGTTCAACCTCAGAATATTTTCTTTCGTTTCCACACAACACTCACTTTTAATTCATTCATTTGTTATCACCAAACTTATTCTTAACAAACAAAACACCCATTTTATTGAAGTCCAAAAATCCCAAACCAGTCACAGCTAGAAATGACTTACCAGATAGAAAGACAAAGAATCAAATTGGATTGAAAATACTCGGAAGACATTACTACGTGGCTGTTGTTGTTATCTCCTCGTGTTTTAGAAAACTAGGAATTCTTGGGATCTCAAAATGCTTGAAAAAAAGTTGCTTGATTATAACGAGAGTATTTCAAACGAGGAGACACATTACAAAACAAAGTACGAATAAATCATCTTATCCTTGCATACAAAAATTATGGATCGTAAATTCATTGTCTGTTTGGTGCTTCTGAGCTTCTGACTTACGAGTCGTCGTCCAAACTTCCAAACTCCAATTACTTAAGTCTACACGTAGGAAAGAAAAACATTCGTGAAATCCGAGCATGCAATATTTGTTTTTGCACTCTTGTCAGTCTACAAAATGCCAACTTAGCTTACTCAACGATAAACTACACATTTGCAAAACAACCTGAACCATATCTACTTACTACTTACTTTTATTTTCAATCTCTCTCATACTTTCAAACACTAGAAGCTTTTATGTAATATTTTCATACTCAACTAATCCCCAATTTGTTCTTCAACTATTAATTAACTGTTGACTCTCCAATATTCAATATTCATTCATTTACTCCTTTCCTCATATATGTAACTTTAGACTCCACAAAAGAATTATCTGTTTGCAGTGTCTCCCTCATCAAAAATAGTTCATCTCTCATTTCACTTCCCATCAGATTATACGTACCTTTTGTCTTCCCATTGGATTAATTACATAAAATATTTACCCATGAAATGTACAGAATTAGTAACACAAGTCTTGTTAATTAAAAGCTGTAGGCAATACTAACATCCTTCATAATACAAGACTTAAAACATCCTCCAGAGACGAGTTCTGTAGGTACAAAATCACAAGACATATTTATTTCACGTCTGGTGCTCATCGTACAGTTTAAAATATCAGATCAAACAAATATTAAATGTACACACACACACCCAAAGTAGAACTGAGTTATGAGAGCAACAGTGAACATAAATTTAAAGCAAAATTGTGTGTGTGTAAATGTGTACACATTCTTTGTACAAAATAAAATATAGTGTGTGTGTGTATTTGAACTTAAGTACACATCTCCCATCCTTTATACTTTTATACTTTTTATCCTTTTATACTTTTTATCCTCCCAAGTAGGCCCTTATTATTATTATTCCATCCTCTCTCCCTCTAATCTCAACTTCTTCTGCAAACAGAAAAAGATACATTTGGGAAATTGCAAAATAATTACATTATACATTATACATTCTCCTTTCCACTTAAAAACTTAAAACCTTCAAAGTCTAAACTGCGTCTCTTCACACGAATTATGAAATCTGTTTTCTGTTTAAAATTCACTGAATTTCTTCACTCTTCCTGTCTTCTTTCGGAGAATATTGAACAGATGAGTCTCATATCCTCACATTCTTTCTTGCTTTCCTAATAATCCCCAAAAATTCATTCCGTTCTCGCAATCTCCTATCTCCTATCTCTAGTGTCTCGAAGTCATTCATAGAATTTCAAATATTCCATACAAAATCCAAATGAATTGAAAATCCTGTCCACCATTCCACCATTCCTGACATACTATCACTATCACATATCGCAAAAGATGCAGATTTCACGTCTTAACGTCTCCAGGCCAGGAAGCTTTACATCCTTCTTGAATGAATGAATGACTTGGTGTCTCTCGTAAACAAATTCTGCAGATGGTAGACAGTCTTAAGCATATACCTTTAAGTGTAAAATGCGAATTAAAATTGCAAATAGAAATGGTAATGAACACACACAGAGATCGCATATCTTTCCTTATTATTAGATTAGGAATTGCAGAGATCTCCAAATGTTCAACAAATGCTGAGCCATTTCTATTCATTCATCCACAATCCACATCCACTAAACTTAAACACACCTACCTAAACTTGATTCATTCATAGTGCCGAATTGTTAGGGAATGAATACAAACGGCCAACACACACACACTTTAAATTGGTACGTGTGATTATAATAATACTCTCTGTGAAATGTCAGACAGATAGATTTGATGACTCCCAGACAATAATAATCTGTACACACACACACACACTCTCTCAACTCTCATTCTTCGTCTGAATTCTCAATGAAATCTCTGACAATTAATATTTAACAGTTTCATTCTGTTACGTCAAGAGAACTCTCAACTCTCATGCATTTTAACTCGAGTTTTCATTGAGCCCATTTGCCTCGAGAGGTGCAATCAAAATTGAATAAATTGGGCGAGCTAAACTGTAAGCAGTTAAATGACGTCACCTTCGGTTTACATAAATTGCTTCAATAGGAATTTCATTATTTCTTTACACACTTACTTAAGTGCCCACAGAGTCTAATAAGGAAATTGTCAGTTAAAATTTTTCTACCACAGCCAAATCACAAATTGGCGAGTTTCTAAAAGCTAAAAACAATAATTTGATATTCTAATTAATACGTTTTTTCATCACTCTTTCATTCTTATCTTTTTCAATCTGCTGAGTAAACACAATTAAATGCAAAAAACGTAGTGTACGATAAGATAAAACACTTTTACACTTTATTCTAATCTCTTCACTTCAGAACTGCAAACATTTGATTGTTTTCGTCACTCTGCTTTCACTCACCACTTCAACTTAATACGACTTAATTCCACACATCCTTTGTTTGCAATTCCACACGACCCTTTTACTTTTCTGAACAAAACAAATTTGACAAGTTTCTCCGGAAAAAATACCAACATTCGTTTACTATATATTTCGAGATAAGCACGAATAGCAATTGACCTTCGTCCTCATTTCCTTCGTGATAAGCGATATATAAACCCATGTTTACCTTTTTTGTCAGGTATTTCCTGTCAAAACAATAAATTACAATATCCCAATTCCAACTGAACTTTTACAAGTTTCCCTGAAAGGAGAGAAATAATAATAAATGCTTGGCATTCATAATCCAAAATTCTTTATCCCATCTAATCGCTAGGTTCTTGTTAAATTATTTTATTCTGTCGTGATCAATTTCCATAATCTAAAACGTATTCTACAAACAGGGAAAATTCGAAAGCCTCTTCTAAACTCTAAACTACCTACGGGCAGGAATGTTGGGGTGGTCAAGGTTTGCACTGTTCATTCATACAACCAAATATCAAAGACATAACATAACGGTGCAATTCCCTCTTTTACTTCCCAACACAAAAGACAATCGTGCAAACCAACCATTTCATTTTGGAGTGAGTGACAACCTTTCGCCTAAAAACTAACTTTTGTATTCCCTCCCGTTCCTTCTTTCTCAACAGGAATGACAGAGCACATGAATATTTTACGCTTCCGCTGTCTCCTCCTGCCAAACGAGTCCACTTTTTATTCCAACGAGAGAAAGTCTATAGAGAAAGTCTTTATCTCACACTTGTCCACGTCATCTCCTCTCTTGTACGTAACTGACCTGGGTTTCTGCTCATCATAACCCAAAATTCAAAACAATTTAAATATTCAAAAGAACTTTTGGTTGGTTATTGACTACCTAAACTATTTGTCTATTTAACTATAACTTCCAATCTATAGACTCCGTCAGACTAGACTTTTATTAAATCTAGTAAAATATTCATGTAATATCAAATGCTGCTTCCCATTTACTCTCAAAATGAACAAAACAACAGTCGAGAATTAAACTAGCCATGTGGACTCGATTGATTCAATCAATACTCTGCTGACGAGGACGAATAATGAGACATAAGCACATTTTGTATTAAAGCACCGACAACCGACCTCAGGAAATCCTGCATTTAAAATTTAAACGGTTTTGCTTAAAATCAATACAATCAAGCTACAGTTCTCCTATTTAAATGCCACTCTATACCTTTTCCTTATAAACAGACACACACTGCTAATTAATAAATATCCTTAAGTCTACCTACACACAAATCTTTCGACATAAATCAAATAAAATAATTCCCAGTGAAAGACACCCAGAAAGCAATTAGTTTATCCTTCAAGCCAAATATTTATTGGAAGTTTCAAGTCTGCCGTGTTCTTCTGGTATATTTAGCAATGTCATCATCATCATTCATCTCATAAAAGTAATCCAATTGGGTGAACACACACATTCACATTTGTATTGACAGCCAAGGACTAAAACAACCTAAAAATCTTTCATTCATCGAGCTCACGTTTAGTTCAGCTGAGCAATCAAAGTCGATATCAAACAAGGCAGGATGTGAGCATTAAAAATTAAGCCCACATTTTAACTTTAAGCTTTTTCCAATAATAATCGTTGTAACAAATAACAGACTTTACGAAATATGCAAAACGTGCTTAGTCCCAACAATTAATGTTATTAGCAATATTCAGCCTTACGTCATAATCAGCAATTTGCACACACTCATTCACAACTGCCAGCAAGTAAGACTTCCAGGCTTTTTAACTTTTGACATAATCTGCATCCTGTCAACTGACAAAAGTAGAAACTCAAGTACATTTTCACCTAACACACTCACCTATCATCATACGAGTGTGTGGGAGAGACTCCAGTACAAAGCAAACACCAATTAATCCCATTCCTACAATGTAATCCGATTTCTATTCATCCTACACACTTCGTTATCTTTCGAAATCCATTCCGAAGCGTCCATCTTTATGTACTGGGTTTCAATTAATTATGTCTTTTCAAAGTAAACTAGGCATTCACAAATCCTAAGCTGATTTCGGGAATATTCAAAACAAATTAATTCAAAGAACGCCAATATTAACATGGAAAATTCAAAATAACTAATGCTTTCGCTTTTTTCAAACTTTCAAGCCCATAGTCAATTAGCGCAGGTTAGATATAAGTTACAACACAGCAGATGTATTTCTTGCAGTTTCACCATTTCTTGAAAGCTTTAAATGTAATTTACATGGATTTTAAAAGAATCAAATAAACACAACTTACGTATAGTAATTAAAATATTGATTTCTTCAATCACGTTGTTAACGGATTTTAATTAAACTGCCCACGTACATAAGCCGTAGGTGTTTGGTTCGTTACGAGACACACTAAAAGACTCTTTGCTACATTCTACCGTAATAACTAAAGTCCTACGATATGACAACACCTACGCTACAACCTGACGAATCCTTCACCTGTCATTAACACGCTCTTATTGAATTGCAGGCATTTCCAGTGGAAATCATACGGAACCTTTACCTCGGCAATGCTTCCATCAGCTCTGACCTTTCAGTTCTGGAAAAGCACAATATCAAACACATCCTGAACGTGACACCCGACCTTCCGAATGTCTTTGAGGGAACGATGAGGTACCTCCAGATCCCCATCTCCGATCACTGGACGCAGTCAATGCTAAATCACTTCGTTCCGGCCATTCAATTCATAGGTAAGTCCCTCTAATCTCATTATTATTACCTCGACCATTTAAATCCGCAAACACCACGTGTAAAACTCCTTTCACACTTGAAACTATGACACATAAAAGTACTTCTGACCTCCACTCTCCACTTTTCTTCACGTGAATGACGTCCTCTAAAACAAAACCAAAGACCTCGCTGCTTCTTCTGACGTAAACACTTAGAGAAATAAGAATAGATTCTTAACTACTTAAATACTTCACCAAAAGTTTACTTTTAGAAACTCCTTTCCTCGCTTTTGAAAGTAAAATGAAATTTCATATTTCATATTGCTGCACACATCCTCTCTACATCAAAGTAACCCTCGGCATCATATCAGTCCGCACAGTCAGTCAGTTAACAGTCGTTCAATTATGAGTTATGACACTATTATAAATCTATATATTATTGACATTGACTGCCTCTCCTAATTGCATCTACTTTCATATAAAAAAGTTCAAATTAAAACTTCAATCAATCAACTTTCGACACTTGAAAGTTTAAAAATATCCGTAACACTGGCTACACTTCTGACTCCCACTTAATTATGAAAGCTCAACTCGAGTCAGTCAAAATTTCAAAAAGGAGAAAGTTGACGAGTGCAAAACTCATTTCATTTGTGCTTGAAATAAAACTATTAATTAATTAGTGTAACTTCTCTCGTCCCTCCTTTTCTCTCGGATGAAACGTTCTTCAAGTTCTTTATTCAGAAGGCTTCAGCAGTCTTTCACCGTTAAAAAACGCCCACTGAGACATTCCTTTAAAATAAATCTCTAAAGGTTATGTAACATTAGTTTAGTTAACTACTAAGAAGCTAAAATTAAGTGCTTTTTCATAAAATCTTCCAACTAATTCACACTCCTCCTCCGCTGTGTGATCCATTTGAGAAGCAAATTTCGTTAACCTTTTAACTTGAGTCTTGACGGGTGCTACATAAAAGCCCCGCTCCAAATCTTTCTCGTGTGACCTTTCATCTTCTCCCAGATTTAATTAGATCAAAATGTCAGATCAACTTCGGTTTTTATTTACGGAGATGAACAGGAGACAGGAAGAGAAAGAAAGTACAAGCAAAAATGGAAAAAGTTTGCATATTTCCTCTTCCCACGCAACGGAACAACGTACAACATAATCTACTTTCAATTTCAACCAACCGAAATCGTTTTCATTAACCTCATTTTTCCAGCTTCCTCATTAATCTCCTTTTCTACGAAAAACCCCCACATTCCCTACTTAATCATTATAAGTCAACTAGGTAATTTTGTAATCAAAGTATCGACTCAAATTCACATCCATCCATCTCTTTGTACTCTTCCCTATTTACGAACAAGGACAAAGATGAAAGTCCAAACTCCAAAGGATCCCGAAGAATAGCTTGTTTTCCTCTATCAATTCCCAATGATTTAACACGCTGTTTGTGAGATCTGAGCTTCCACTTGCCAGCTACTATTGTAGGAAAGTAGGTATAGGCGTTTATGTAGGATCAGCAGTGAAAAGTATGAAAGTAAGTGAAGTAACACGAGCATTTACTTGTTTTTTGCGATGTTTTCCTTCTCCTTGGGTTAAATACCTCCCTCGTGTGACCCTCTACAACAACCTACCACTAAATCTCTCTTTCTCAAGTCTCCTGGGGTTTCAAACTTCGAAACTTCCTTTGTATTTGTGTGTAGAGGCTAAAAGCAAAACAGGAAACATCGAAATAACATAACAGACGGGTGAAAACAACGTTGTATTGAATGGTGAAAGGATGATAGATGAGGTTGTCTACACTCCCACGATACTGACGATACACTCATAGTCTCCTTCCTTCCTTCCTATCCATCTTCCCATCGATTATCTCCTCACACATTCAACATCTTTCGATTATTATTGTTCAATCTTCCTCCACTAAACCTCCAACCTTCGCTCTCTCTCTTCATAATCTCCAACAGGCAGAACTCCACGCGTGTCGTATGCTCGTGAAGAACAACTTAAAATTCAGCGTAGGACGGTTCATCCGGTGCAACAGCACACGTCATTTCGATTCCACATAAAACTCACTCACAAGCATCACTGCATCCTGTGGCGATGCAGTATTGTAATTCACTCCAACCTCAACAGGAGTCTCAAATGATTTCTTTGTGAAATTTACTTTCACTGTGTTTCACTTCCTGTCAATCGACTCTGTTAAAATGACGTCCATTGTTCCATGCTGGAAAACTATAGTCACATCACGTGAAGTAGCAATCTTTCAAAAATACAGATTAATCGACCATCGGTATAAAAGCCATCAGACTTTCTAACTTAGGAGATTACAAAATGAATGTTAAAACGGGAACTGAAAACTTTCACTCACAATATTTTCCTCCGTATTTTTCTACATTACCAATATCTCCTCCAGCTTTCCCCTGTGTTCCACTTAATCCTGACATTTCGTAAATCATTACAACTAATCAAACTAATCATACGATTCACAAGAAATAGTCTGAGGTTAGTTTTACAAATTAACTATTCTCCAGAATTCTGCCATCTCCCGCTGCCCACCATTATGCTTGACAAAAACTACTTCAAAAGATATTTAGTAGATCACAGCCTGGCTACCTAACACAACTATTCTTCAAATCAACGTCCTTTCCAGACAGGCACACTCTTTCTCTTGTCATCTTGATTCTTGTTACTATCCCACAGAGTCAAGAGTCCCTGGTGGGCCATCATCAGTCCAAAATGCTACAGAACTCAATAATTTCGATGATATAACTCGCATAGTCACAAGTCACAACAGGCCAACACGTTTCCAGGAAAAAGAAACTCCGAGTCTTTATGCAATTTTCTTTATAGTCTCCTCATTATTCTCCATTGCCTGGGCTCATTCCTCTTCACCCCAACACAATTGATGTAAAAACCTATTTTAAAAAGCACAACGGCTGAATTGACGCCCCACACCACTCAACATCCCACACATCTACTTTCCTTTATAAACATAAACATCATCCTTACATAACTGACACACTATAATAAGCATTAGATTCACAAACCCACGTTCCCTTTTTAAAAGCTTAGCAACTCTAACGAGAGAGCGAGGATCACCCTTATTATGATTCTGTACTTCAGAGAGAGAACAGCTTACGTGCAGATGAATTAAATGACACAAGTTGTGCCACATCACAAACAACCATCATATCATCACAAAGAGACACGAAAAATGATCTCCACGTTGAGTTGCCCTTCTAAACGTGTCTACTTCTATACACTTAAGCTCCTAACGCTCTTAAATATTTCCTGGAATCAGTAACAAGCAAGTATCATTATATGAAACGAGCTCTCTGAATCAAAATCCGCAATAGAAAGTAAACCTATGAGCTTTCTGCTCTCTCTCCATTCTGAGAGAGTTGAGAGTACATCCGATTTTGAGTGAGATACATTTTCCACGAAATTATTTCTCCCAGGCACGCGCCCCAGCCAGAAGTTCAGGTTGAAATCTAGAAATCTTGTTGTGGAGCTTTAAAAGAGCACTAAAAACTAGAAGAGCTCTGTTATTATGCATTTCAGCGTGTAGGACCTTTTGTATAATCTAATTTAATCTCTCTACTTTCACCCCATTGGTACATACATATATACTTTCTTTCCAAATAACTCCATGCAAACCTGCTTTAGATTTTTATCCAACGGTTATTTCCTCTCTGATATTTTATCTACTCAGATCATATTCCATGAAGAAGCATAGAGAAAGCAAATCAAGTGCTGGAGGAAATTAAATGAAAACAGCGTTTTTCATATTTCCAAGATCCAAACATCCTTCTTCATTTTTGCTTGCTTTCTTCCCATTTCCTCCAAATCACGATATTTATCAAACAACTAAACTTACTAAACTTCCTCTCTCAGCCTTGAACCCATCTTCCCTTCTCTTTTCACTCTACACACACACAAATACGCAACAGCTACTTACTAAGATTTAACCTTATAAACTTAAACTGGAACTTACCCATGTGAATTTTATAAGGATATATTAGTTAGTAAAGAAGCGTATGCTTTACATCAAACTGCTTGTAACACAGCTATTTAATTCGTAATCCCAGGAAGTATTCATTTACAGACATGTTCACAGTCTACAGTTCGAATTGTGCCCTGAGGAGCTACAGTTAATTAGTTATATAGTCTGTTCCAGAAATAGCTTCCTAAGTTACAACATACTCCCGTAGGCCTACTTCTCTATGAATTTGTTCATCTCCTGGAGCATTTCTTAGTATCAGATCGAAGTTTGACATGAATAGAAACTAGAAACTTTCCAGTGTTAAATTACAAAGTAAAGTTATCCCATAGCTATCTTTAGAACCTATCAAAATTCCATGAATTTACTTGTAGGTGAATGGAACTACTTGAATTCAATATGCAAAGGTTGAAGATAGACACAAAACGTGTAGGCCGGAAGGACGTATAAAGATCAGCTTAAGGTTATGGTTATGTTATGCAAGCTACTAACTCTGCACAATATGAAAGAGCTTTTAAACAATCATCCCACCACACACATCACATCACAACCTCCAGGTGAATGAATTAAATATTAACAACTTTTCCCCAACCCCTCAGGGTTATTATTATCGCATGGCAAGCAAAGCAAACTAAAAACTAAAAAGTTTCGTGGGAACTGCATCTTCGATTTCTCCATAAACTCTCTCTCTCCTCTCTTTCCATTTGTTTCTGTTCGTTCAGGTGCAAAACTGAGGCCCTCAAAGCAATCATAACTTCATAGTCAGTTTCTTAAAATACTCCTTCTTTCCTTCTCCATCATCAAACTCACCACTATCAATTATTTATTACAAATCACTTGAAAGAAAGAGCAAAGAACAAAGCACAAGACACAAGACACAAAAAGCGTAGGAAGAAGGAAAGAAAGTGTAGACAGTTTTTGATCCGCGACTGATGATGGCCCCGAATTTCGTATGACTTACACAACTCGACGAACCTACAAAAGTCAAACAAGAAGACAGGAGAGAGAAGAAAAGAGTTGATATTTTGATTTAACTTTTTCGGCCGTGGTAAGAATGACAGAATGCCTCTCTTACTGAACCATAAATATCAAATCAGCTTTTGAGTACATTCGAGACTACGAGAGGAAAGAGACCATTATAACATGTATAACATTCCCTCCAAGCACAAATCCCCTTTCTATTGATTGCACAACTTTCTCTAAAAATAGTTCATCCTCAAACCACACACACACGAGATGATCGTTTCTCCCTCCTTATAAAAAATCGTCTTGTCAAACAACAACCTTAAGTGGTAAGCTCACGTGGGAAAGAACAGGAAGGATTGTATTTCTACACACAAATGTAGTAAGAGTAAGTCAGCAGTCAACACAGCAAATCCCAATCTTGAAAGTACAATTGGAGATTGGAGAAAGCTGAGCCAAGTTATTTAGTTGCAGGTGCAAAGTACGGCCAGTACGAGTGAATGTGGAAATGTGGATAGATTCCCTTGTTTGTTACACTCGTGGTTAAATCTGATATGGATTTGCTATTAAACTCCACAGGGAAAGGATGAAGAAAAGCGTGTGTTTAAAAATAGAACGTGGCCATTAGTAAAATGTTTTCTATCACGGCAGCAGCTCCCTTCTTAAACCGCAATCCAAAATCCGCACACTCGAATTCACAACTCCGTATATGTAGTCATTTTAAACTCCCGTGATATTTCAAGCGTCTTATTTGTCTCATTAATATTCACACAACTGTTCAGGTTCAGATGCCGTCATAAATATAAACCTTGTAGGCTTGTAATCTCAGTCAGCCAACATTGCGCAGTGTGTAAACTCTGCAGTGTAAATTTTGTAACTTTATGGAGAAAGCATTGAGACTGAGACTTCGAGTCTGTAAGTCAGAGAGAGTAGGTTTGTACATAAATGTTTTATAATTATTTATAAACTATTTATAGCACACAATTAATAATACGTAGCTAGCAGCTATGCGTCATGCTATGCTTATCCATCATCATCTTTCCTTTTCCCTCTGCTACTTACGATGCATACGTACTTTGTAAATTAATTAAGCTTCAGTTGCTTTCACCTCAGATCCACTAGAGAGTATACGTGTGTACAATTTACCTGTAATCTTTCTATATTGTGTCTGCAACTTAATTACTACTACTCATATTACTCCCTGCAGGGCTCCTGTGCCATCCTCATGCATTCCACGTTAAACATATCACACTGCAATAATATTCAATACAGTTGCAAAACCTACTGCAATTGTGGATTAAACAATAAACAGATAAACAGATCTCAGAAATAATTAGAATCAGAACCAGAAGCCGGCGTTTAATTCCTTGAAGCTAGAAACGAATGAAAAAAATCAGTCTCTAGTGAAAGTGTAAATAGTCGACTCCAAGTAACTAAAAATTACAACAAAATTTAAAGTTTATTTTGGAAAGATGATGAGTTGCGACGAGTTCCACTAATTTCGGAAAAAATTTCTTTGCCATGATTCTACGGGCGATATTTAACGTTCTGTGAACGCAGAAAAAGAAAGCTTCGTTTCGTAATTATATCCACCGAAATTACTGAAAAGCCTGCCTAAGGCTAATAAAGTATTTTCTTTCGATCTGGCTACATGCAAAATCACCCTATAACAATACACTACCAGCATAATAAGGGAAGTCATATCGAATTCTCTCATTCACTGATTTCCCCATTCATTAATTTCTCCAACTACAATAGACCAAAATGGAAGAATGAGTGAAAGTCAGACGACTAGGAAAGTATATCGATAAACCAAACCACTCAGCTATCGATTTAGTTCATACATTCATACTTCTCTCAGTCACGAATCCAATCCCCACAGCTCTTTTGTCCACACACACACACACACATAATCCTTATATACACTCTCTTTCATGTTACACAACAATTACTCTGTTCTCTGTGTATATATGCAATTGGATTAAGTCACAAACTCCCATGACATTCTTCTTATCTGACATAATATATCCTCTGAATCTGCACACACACACACACTCGTGCATTGTAAAAATACAAAGGAGAACAAACTCAAGAACAAACTGTTTTCCTCCATTCCATCCACCCACACTTTCGTACTTTCGTGTCTTCATCCCTGAGGAGCTTTCATCACAAGCACAAGCACACCATCCAACATCACATCACATCAAACAACACTTACAAGTTACAACAACAGCAACCCACCTCCACAGAACAATAAGGATTTATCATAAAACCCTCAGAGATACTAAAGTAATAATACGACCTACAGAAGCTTTGATGGGCTCAGCTTAGCTTTCCCCACAAACTCCGCCATGCCATGATTACTTCCTCACACCATATTGCTATCGATAACCAAAAACCAAAAACAACACACACACACACCTACCAAACTACCAAATGCCAACTGTCAACTACCAACTTTCTCCACCTGGAAAATCCCAAATGACTTTCTCTCATAACTTTCTTTTAGCTGCTTTTTTAGCTGTGGGTGGGAGAATGGCAGTGGCAGATGGTTAATTGCAATTAGGGACACAAGCACAAGCAATTCGTTTTTTGTCTGGAGTGTCTCAGCCTTATTTCATTCACCATACGATAAGTATAAAGTGTACAGTGCACAACACACAAATACGTGAGAGAGATGGATTCTTTCAAAAACAGGCGATGCAATAACCCTCCCATAAACTTTTACAAAGGAAGGTTCTCAGGAAAGTTTACATGAATGAAACTGAACACTTTCCCCTTCTGCCTAAAACATGCACAAGGAATTGAGACAGTTAGAAGCTACAAACATTACAGTTTCTTTTACAACCGAGTGGGTAGCTTACAGCCTTCAGCTTTATATATTCCAATATATATGTCTCTCATCCCATCCTCCGTCCCTCCCAAGAACTTTCCACACAGAATACTTTCCATATACATTTCTCTCTGGGGAACTTTGTTGTGCAATAGTATAGTAAAGCTATCACAGAGTATAGAACGTCCTCACACTAAATATGTTCTGCTAAGTTTGTATGGGAGCTTATACTTATATAATGCATATATAGGTTCGAATATAGATATATATATATAAGAAATAAGTGTATATAGAAGCAGAGATACCGTTTAGGCTTAGACCCAAGCTGAATTCATTCATGAAGCAAGTTGTGTGTGGGCGGTTTGTGGACATGCCCGGCAAGTGAGTGGGTAGTAAGCTTAGCTGCAGGTCCGCAATGGGGAGAAAGCATTTTTTTCTTTTTTTTGCCCTAAAAGAGGATCATTCCATCTCCCTCCACTTCAACTCTCCAGTCCTTCGCTTTAACTCCTCACGTAGCCTCAGATGCTCAGTTATGAAGTATTTCTTCACCCAAGTTAATGATCCCAGCGTTAAACCCTCCGCACTTCCTCTTTGGCAGCCCATCCAGTTCAAAACTCGTTACTCTCAAGTAGACGAACACATAAAAAGAACCTGGACAATCCTATTCGCTCCCAACTTCCAGCAGTTCCAGCGCTCAGCATTTTTGGCAATGATACGCTTCCCGTCTTCTTTCGCTGTCCATTTTGTTCGTCTTAATTAAAAACAGAGAGAGACAACAACCATTGTAGATTCTATTAGTACGAGAACTCCTGCTTTCTCCAAAATTACTTTCTCCACCACCCAAGACCCAACAATCCTGCCTTCCAGGCATCTCTCACCTTAATTATTTAACTCCATCTCATCTTTCATCTCTGCATGGCAAAATGTCATTTACTCCCATCCTCTCCAACCTACCTTACTCTTCTTAGCTACCCCTAAACTCTCCTAAATAAATGAGAAAGGCTTACTTAAATGGGACCAATCTTTTAGTACAGCCTCACCGCAGTATTAAAGCAGACCCACACGGTCCTCCCTCCACCTACACACAAATCTACAGCCCACATTTCTTTTAGTATCCTTTCTCAATGGAGAAAGTAATCCATAATCCTTCTCATAAACTTTACACACACACACAAACTTTGATGATTATGTGAGTCACTCATAAGAAGTGTAGGCAATTCACACCCACCTTTCCTCCAACAATCACCGATAAAATAATTCCCCTCTTTGCTCTGTTGTAGGCTCTACGGGAACTTTCCAGATGTCCTATACACACACACACAATACAAACACACAAATAAATTCCACAAATAAATTCCACACACACAGTACATACAATCACACACAAAATATGTCTCAACTATATAAGCCAGCCTACCTATTCAAATTCATATTCCTACCCATTCATCTTCTCTCTCCAAGGTCAAAAATCATTTGTGTGTGTGCAAATATTGACACTGTATAGACAGAGAGACACTCACTAACTCAAACTCAACACAACGACACACTCTTCCCTCTCTTTCTTACAGCCAAATTAAACTCTCTGAAAGTAATCCAAACAACTCATCATCGTCAATTCGTCCTTGGCTATCGTCCTTCAATAAACTTTCTCCAGCCATGCTTTCTCCAAAGCCCCAAACATATTCTTCACATATCAGTCTTTCCGTTTACTTTAATCTCTCTGCCTTTCGTAGTAAACCAGTGGGGGTTTCTCTCTCCTTTCATCTTTTCGTGTACAACCTACAACCACATCTCTCCTATGAATATACATGAGATGAGACCAGTTTCCGTTTCCTCTGCTATAAATATCCCTTCAACTCTCTCCCAAATACAACTATACTACTTACATATTCATTCACCCACTCTCCTATCACTCAAACTCACAATGGAAATTGGATTTACTCACTCTGACCCGAATTTCCTTTCATTTCATTTCAGTCTGTCCTTTTCCATTTATTCTGATTGACACTCACAAGACTGAATTAAATTTTTACCACACAGATTTATCCTCATTCCACCGCCCACACAATAATCCACCATTCCTACTAACCTAACAATACAAAACACAACGAAATTACATCGTACACAAATACAAACACACACACACAAATAAATACCTATACAATTCTGCTTCAATTGTTACCCAAAGAAGAAAGATGAGATCCTCGTAGGGAGTCTTGTTGTGTGTGTGAATGTAATCTCATTTGTTCAGTTTGAGTTCATTCATTCCTCCAAAAGTTTTAGCCTCCCTCCCTCTCTCCCTCCAAAGTTATCATCTCGTTAAACAGCCCAAAGCCCATTCTGTTTTAACGCCGTAAGTCGGGCGAACTCCGTTTTATTGTGTGGGGGACTCTGAAGACTGGAGAGAAAGCTTTCTTTCGCCGTTCTTCCTGAGGCAGAAGAGTACGAGGCAACCGAGCCAACCAAGACCGACTCAAGACCTTGAGACAATCGATAAAACCTCCCACGCCTTTTCCCATTCACACAAACTCCATTCACTTTTTCCTCGCCTTCTCCCTCCCTCCCTCCCTCCATTCCTTCTGATAATGAAACTCTCCAAGAAAACTTACTGAATGGGTTCAATGGGAACTTGGCTGTGTTTGTGTGTGTGAAAGCCTATCTCCCTTTTTATAGTTCCTTCGTCTTATCTCCCCTCCTCCCACGGAGATATCCTTTCTTCCTTTCGAATGTCTTTCTGCCTCTGCTGCTTTCCCTACCGGAAGAAATGAATCAATGGCAACGAGAACGACGAGCAGATACGAGAACGCAGGCAGGCACGGTTGTTAAAACTTCACTTTTATGGATCTCCTTCTTTCTCTCTATTTTTATGTCCCTTAAGATTTCTTCCTTTAGAAGAATGAGGTGAGTTGAGAGCCCACTCAATAACAAGAACAACCAACCAACGCCAAATTCACTAAAGAATAAACAACCACTCGACCGTTCACAATAAAGACTAACTCACTCGATCTCACCATTCCTCTCCGATAGACACGTAAACACGTATAACATTAAACAATACGTCGTTATACTCGCCTCGTGCCCAAGTGTCTCTCTCTCTCTCTGTCTTATAGATACATGTCCAAATTGTCGCCCACCCGTAAGCTAAGTACGACATTATTTCTGTCTCAGAACTTTCACGTTTCTTGGAAATATATCCAATCATATTTTATTCAACTTTCTCTCAGGTGTGTACTGTGCGATTCTCCCACACACAGAGAAGTACAGTAACGATTCTAATACACTCAAGTCTGTCTCTCCACACTCGATCTGCACTCATTAGCAAATCCCCTTCGAGATTAAGTGCATTTACAAACACAAGGCTTTCCACATATATGAACTATATGTAAGATGTAACTAATAAAGAGGACGAATAAGGGAGACACGATGAATTAAATATCCCTAAGCAAAATATACAGAAGGAACAGAAAGTAATGAGCCGTGTTTACATTAGATAATCATGTTAAGAGGACTAGAGGACATGCTGTGTGCATAAAGTAAAGCGCATAAAGTCTTCAGCTGAAGAAGTGAATGAAGAGATGACTAATGCTCAATTCCCGTTGTTCCTTCCTTCATTCGGTGTTGAAATATCGGGGAATCGTAATCATGCTGAGGAGATGAGAGGACCTTGGTGGTGGTGGCAGTTCCAAGGCCCTCGCACAACATCCATTAGTCCCGTCGAAAGCTCGAAAGACTCAAAGACTCTTCTCTACTCGGAGAGAGTTTTCTACGAGGGAAAGTTGGGCACAGTAAAATCCGTAAAGCTGGTCGGACGGAACTTCCCGATGAGTAGAAAGTTGAAACAGACCTTCCAACTTCCAACTTCCAAAAACTTCCGAACTCCCTTCGTCACTTCGTTACTTCTTTCGCAGAAAGACTCTCTTTGTGTTCTACTCGCTCAGATCTTCTCAACGAGGATTTTAGCTGTGTGGGCGTGGGAAATAAATTCCCCCCTTAAAGATAGTTTGTGGAATATGGTGCGATGTGATCGCGATCATAGAGAAGAAGCCATTGCCTTTAAATTGTATATAGAGCATCTTTTTCTTATATATAGTGAGCAGCCTGTTATTTCTTTACACTGCCTTTCATCTCAACAAGATTCAAGATGCACAGAACGTCTTGAAAATCTTGATAGAACACTTGGCACAATCCTTCTGATTCAACTTCACAAACTGAGTGGGTTGCTTTCTTGCCTCTCTACGGCTACACACGAAAAGTACAAAATCATTTCTCTCAATGAACCCTAACACTGTATCTGCTCTCCCTCTCTCTGTATATAAGTTTATATCTATAAAATATAAACCGCACTTCTTCACACACTCAAATCATATTTGCTCTGGCTTGTCTACTACGCAGCACAACTTTCTCCCCCGGGGATCTTTCCTCTCTCTCTCTCTTTCTCAGATAAAATACACTTTTTAATCCTGGAGCAGAAGCGACCATAATTTTAAGGGGCGCAAGAGGAGAGAGTTTTAGAGTTTACAGTTTAGACCTTCTTGAGGAAACACTCAAAAACTACTCTTTATTGATTTAAAAACTTCCATTAACCACAGGAGAAAGCTTTCTCCCTTGCAAAACTTCATAATTTCACACAAACTTTAATGAGCCTGTATGCTAATGGAAGGATAATTACTCTTCACTGACTTCACTCCTCATTCTCTACACATTCTTCATCCATAATCCATATTTCTCCATCTTATTTACCTACTCTTAAATCTCAGACCTGAGTCAGTCTGATCCCAACTTCCCAACTTATTCAGTGTGTAGTCAGTCGTCGACATATTCAATGTCATAAGTTTTCCAGGGCTGTCGCTTTCAAAGCCAAAAACGAAACCACACTCAAGTAGCCGAGGTTCCTTCCAAGTTCAAACCTTCAAATAAGTTCGTTAATGAGAAATTCCGCAAATATTTCAAGTATTTCAATTTATTATTAACACACAGGCTACGGGAAGAGATTCGAATTTCATTCCAGTCTTTCTGGCTGTTTATAAGAGAGAAATGAAATATTCATCAAGGAGAAAGCAAAGTGATTTGAATTTGTGGTAGTCACACAGTCTCGTTTGATATGAAATATGAAATATGATTGATTGAAGTGAATGTCTGGGAAAGAGATGAACACACGAGACGGATGAGATGCTCGAGAATGGGGCGCAATGTCCTTAATGGCTCAGTGGGCAGAAGAGTTGCTGTCAGTCAGGAAACGAATGATGATACTTCAGTAATTACGCTAATGGTTTCCACACTTCTTTCTCCCATCCTTCTTCATCTTCACCTCTTAACTTCTTTCACTTAGTACTTACACGTTACACAACATAAGTGTACGTACGTGTATGACTACACACACACACACACACACAGAGTGTTTTCCTAAAGTGTGTGATGAGTCACTGAACAATCACAAGCTGCTGCTGCTGCTTTTGCTGCTGCTGCTGCCAGAGATTTCAATCTTTGACAAGCACTCTCATCCTGATTATTTTTTATACCAACACCGCCACACAATATCACTTTCACTCCTTCATTAACCAACCTCCACTTGTTGTACATCCGTCTCACTTCTCGCCAGCTGAGCACAATCCCTAATTAAAAACTAATGAGAAATCCATTTTTTATTCATCTCAGAATCAATCTCAGTTCATATTTTGTTACTTTCCCCATACAATTCAACCTGAATATCGTCTGACAAAATGTTTATTTGACTTGAATTACTTGTTTATTTCGTCTTTCGGTCTAGTGATGCAGTCTCAATTTCCCTGATTTTGAAATTTGTTTTTCACAAGAGGAAAACACTTAAATACAATATGTGTGCAACAGTCAACAGTCTAATCATTCCCCTGTCACTCAATATTCTAAAAAACACTCATTGCCAGCCTAAAAGTCGCAGTTCTTTGTGTTTTAATTAAATGCCAAAGGTTTTCATAATTCATTGCATTCACAATTTTATGAATTTTTATTCCAATTTTAAATTGCGGTTTTACAAAGAAACCTTTAGTCCATTTATTTATTCGGCTGATTTCTCGTTTAAACTTGTTAAACAAGTTTATAACTAAATGAATTTATTCAGCCTATACAACTTCAGTAAGAAAAAGTCAGCAAATCCAATTCAATCAAACCAATTTCTAGTAAATTGCTTCACACACACGTGACGTGACTGTGTATCAAATCCAAACTTCCACTTGAGCGAATATATCCACTCATATAATTTTGCATGCACAAAACTTAGCCAATTAAATTCGGATGGAACTCGAATCTTCAGAGATCTGAGAGGCTTTCAATCGAACCGAATAAAAATGGAGTCTCCTCTCCTTAATCATAAAGAATATGACTTGTTCAAAAGAAAATGAAATTACAATGGGAATGAACACAGCAACGATGAGCGAGGAACGAGCCATGTGAAACCAAATTACTTCCAGCAGGCTTCCTTTTCATTCCTCTTCTTCCTTTCAATTCGAAATGAAAGTAAGAAAGTAACAAGTTACCAAATACTCGGAGAAAGACGCGATGCGATCGACTCTCGTAGATAATTTTAGTCTTGTCAACTGGTCTCTTTTTGTCCTTCTATTCGCCAGGCCCCCTCCTACACTTTCAAGATTTCATAAATACCAACCGTGACTTATTTCTCTAAAGAAATACCCAACACGAAAGTGAAAGTAACTAAAGAAAAAAAACCTTATCAATAAGCTCACCCATTAAGCATTACAGATTTATGAAAAGAAAAATCATTCTACGATTTACACGACTCATTATTTCCAATCCTAATCACAAAACGTGACTTATCTTCTCCTCACCAAACAAGTTTCCAGTCAATGAATGCACAAAGATCACCACGAACGAAATGAAGAAAGCATAAAAATAAAAGAACTCATTTTTAGCCCCTTCCTTCTCATTCATTCATGTTCAACCAAACCACACACACGTGTATGCTTATCTCATTTCCTGTTTATTCTGTACTAATTCTGTCTCTGTCCTTGCACACACGCACACAGCATTTACGATTCCAATCTAATTTACTTTTATGATCCAACATTGAAATACAAATGAGACATGAGAGACAAATCGATAAATACGTGGAGCTCGTCTCTTCTACTCACATTAGACTCAATTGTACAGACTTATAAATGTGTTTTTGCGGAAGTTCAGATCGATTCTAATTCCCAACTGAATCTGACTGATGATGAAAATGTTTTTTGATTGCAGACGAAGGACGTTCGAAAGAGGAAGGCGTGCTTATCCATTGTCTCGCAGGGATTTCTCGTTCCGTGACCATCACAATGGCTTATCTCATGTACAAGATGAACTTGTCATTGAACGATGCTTACGACATTGTGCGAGCAAAGAAGTCCAACATTTCGCCAAATTTCCACTTCATGGGACAACTCCTCGATTTCGAGAGGCAACTTAGTTCCCAATTCCTCAGTCCACCTGCTCTCGGCTCGTCTCCAGACTCGGGCATCGAATTCGACCGGTGGAACTCCAATTGATGGAGACTTAAACGTCTCAGCAGCACCTCCTCCTCCTCCTCCAGTTCGCTGATGAGACATCATTAATCAAAGATTTTAATTGTCAATTTATTCTTTCTCGTATAAGATAATAATTAATTAATATATACCTGTAATCGTAATCTACATCAATCAATCCATCAATCACACACACACACACATTAACTGAAAAAGATCATTGACAATTGATGCTGCTAATTGTGTACAACAATCATTTAAGTTTATATTTATAGGCGAGTTGTTTTTCAGTGTATTTATTTTTTATATGGAAATTATAATTTACAACTTATCATTAAGTATCTTCGTGTTGAATTTTACCACAAAGCTTAAATGTTACTTCTAATTAATTTAATTACCTTCAATTCCACAAATCCCTTTAGTGTTTTTTATGTTTCTTACATTTTATTCCCCATTTTGAAGCATTCAAAATTCTATTTACTTAAGTTTCTTCTTATTGTGATTCAGTTTTTGTTATAAAATGTCTTTCATAAAACCAATTATAAACACCTGTGTGTAATAAGAGTAAATTTAAAATTGTAAATGATTCGTACATCAAATGATGAATCTTTATGATCACACCAATTAAATCAATGAATCAGAGACAGTCTAATTAAATCACTAAAATTGTAATTAAGGGAAAAGATGAAAGTGAAAATGTGTCCCACTACACAACATATAAATCCATCCCATCCTTGATACATAATAGACACAGCAGATATTTAAATGAAAACTAACTCTTAGAACTTCAAAAGAATTCTGAACAGACTGAATGTTTGAGTAAGTATATAAATTAAAACACATTGAACTAAGCTATGAATTTAAATTTAAGCTAAGCTATACCGAGTGTGCAATGTAACATAATGTGTAACGATGTAACAGAAATCTTAACCAAGTGTTGCAAATTACCCGTAAGTTTATGTTTGGTTTTTCTAAAGTGTTCAATTATAACTTCTCAACGACGCGATCCTTTAGAGATCACAAAGTTCAGAGAGGCCATACCAGAAATATCTACACAAGTAATTTTGTAATGTACCTACAACCTACAACAATCTTCAAGTAGAAATCTAATGCACAACAATCGTCAATCACCAATCCAACCTGTTCAGAAGGCAATCCTTCTAACCTCCTGTAATATTACCACAAAATTCAAATGCAATTTTTGTTCCCAATTTCATCTCATCATCATTTAGTCTGTGGTTAACATTAACAATTAACGCTGAGTGAATAAACAACCCAGTAAGCCACACACACACACGCGTATAATATTCATATCAATTTACACACACACTTGCAGCGTTTTTCAATTCAAACCAAATTGTACATCGTACACACACACACACACGTAACTAATTAACATTAGAACAACTAGAACTTATTTTGTAGTACAATCCAGTCCAGTGCAACTTTTGTAAGAACTAAGAATCCGTGGTACAAACAATCCCTTCAATATAACGAAACATCTACCGAACAACTGAACCCTTAAAACCCTTCAACAAGCTCTTCTTCTTGTTCTTGTTAGCAATACAAACTGAAGGATCCACAAATCCAAAACCCAATCGAACTTTTGTAGTACACACGTACACGCAATTAATTTTATTTACAAAATGTGTTTTTTATCATTTCATGCAATTAATCCTCATTGTTTACTTTCCTTCATTTACTTCCCTCCCTCTTCACGGGAAACTCTACATTAAAAACTAAAAGTAAAACTGGGATGTAATATGTTGTGTAATACGCAGCGTGCTATTAATAAAGCAGTGAATGAACGAATAAGAAAAATATTACAAGGCTACGATCGACGATCTCGTTTTGCAACATGAAACAATCCCTGCCCTGTGAGTTTAAAGTTTAAACGTAAGAATAAAATGGAAACCTTTCTTTTAGGATACACAGTACACACACAGCCTACCTACCTAACTAACTACCTACGCATAATTAAACTATCCAATAATCATTAAGCGTTTTAAATCTGTAGAAAGTCATCATCCTTTAAAAACTGAATTAAATACAATCAATCTACAGTTTTATATGTAAAAACAATTATTGACTTAAACAATATACCTTCATATACTTTCTAGCGCTTCAGTTGCATTAAATCTGCATAAAATAAAATGTGGTGTTTGTTCAAAATTGAGATTACTAAGAAGGTCTTATCGTGAGAAATGTGTGTGGCTAATAAAGTGGCTACGTATATAAGTGGAATGTGAACCTATTTAGAGTTTAAGTGAAGAGTATTATTTAATCCAGATATCCAAGTGAGAAAATATTATAAAGGTTCTTCACGAAGAACCAAAATGATGCCTGTCTGTTTGTCCTGTTGCCTCTTACAGAGGAATTCGTGAACTGAATGTTTCTAGACTTAATATGTACAATAAACATTATACTTCTAAATTACCCGGATTTCCTAACCCGCATATCTGCTTTCTCCTTTCTCTATCACATTTCATCATTCATCAAGCATCTTCATCATCATTCTACATTTCATTCTCAGCACGTAAAATGTAAAACCATTATGAAAAATCAGGCCTTTTCCATTGTTGCCTTAATTTGATGTAATATTTACGTCACTTTCGTAGAAGCTTTTGCAATTTATTTAATATGGTTTTTAGTTACATTACATTTCGATTCTGCAATGCTCAGTTATCTCTACCAATTGTTTCATTAAGGCAGTTACCTCAGCCTCACTGAAACTCTCCATTACTTAACTCACTTACAAACTATGTATCTTAACTTGACAACTACAAACCTCACGTCCTTTCCGACCTTGAATTACAAACTACAAATCCAAACGGACTACCCAATGCAACAAAGACTTTTTTCCAACCACTAGACCACTTGACATTTACCTGAGTATCACACATCACACCACCATCATCCCCTAACCTAACCAATCTTACAACCACCTATCTTAACAGTGAAAACATTAACTGCGCCACATCCACTAGAATTATGACACGAACAAATGAGCAAATTAACAAATGAACAATGCGAGAACCAAACCAGTTTTTCTTTCCAGCCATCTCCTTCGTAAACTAACTGCCCATGAATTATGAATATGAATCCTCAAATGGGGTTTTAATAATTCCAAAATAATCTCCACAGCATCTCTTTGAGAAAAACGCATTTTTTCTTCACACAATGAATCATCCAACTGCCAACAACCAACTCCAATGCAAGCACACTCATAATTCATATCCACATAAATAAAAATATTATCCACACACGTACGCTTGCAAATATCGCAATCACAAATTGCCAAGTTCAATCTAAAAGCAATAATTCCATTCTCACCACAAACTACAAACCGAGTTCTTGTTCTTGATGTTTTGACGCGTCTCATTAATCCATCATTGTTCATCTTCACTCATCTTAAATCCTTCTGGACAACCAACAACCAACAACCAACTGCTTCCCATAAAAACTGGATTCTCCACTTGTTCTCCAATAAAAACCTGATCTGCGATAACACAAAATTGAGTATAATTCTTTTTTCCTGGGGATAACCAATCCAAAGTGCTTCTAAACTTGGAAATTACAAGCAAAGTTCTTCAGATGCTCCTGCCCATATGAATTATGCATGTATTGGTGTACACAAAGAACCATGTAATATGTAATATGTAATTTGCCTGCCATACACGATGTTACTTGTAATCCAAAAGCGATTCACATACGATTAAACCCCTTGTTTTAATTTTTAATTGACGGGTTCTACTGGGAGAGCATCTTTCCTTGCGTCCATATAAATACGAGTAGGGATCCTACCAACCCATTAACTTCACTTCCAGCAACAGCAGAAGACACAACTTGCCCAGAAAATCCATTTCAACATGAAGGTTATCATTCTTCTCGCCATCGTCGCAGTCTGCGCTTCTCAGCGACTTCCCGATAAGGCAAGATTTCGAATAAATTCATTTCTTAAATTAGTTTGACTTGTAGGAAATCTTCAAAATGTTTTAATTCTGAAATTTTTCCTTAACAGACGAAGTGGACTGCCCTTACTTGCCAAAACGGTAACTTCAAGCCAAATGCTGACCGAATGAAGGAAATCGGAGCTTGCGGACCAAAGGTACTGGAAATCTGGAAACTAACCTCGTGAATTACAGGAACTTAAAAACTAAATGTCTCAATTTTTTATTCTCTAGTGTGCCTTCTTCTGCCAAGCCAAGGCTTTGGGAATTGTAAGTCTAAGGTTTTTTTTTCAATTTCAAAAATTCTCCGTTGTCCTTATTAGAACGGAGGAACTTATTTTAATTTCCGAAATATTTACAGTTGAACTCCAACGGACTCCCAAGTGAAGCCACCTACGACGCTTGGGTCGATGTCGCCTTCCCCCAACAACACAAGGCTTATGCCAAGACATTCTTCCGAAACTGCTACCAGAAATACGGTAAGTTCTCATTCTCACAGCTGGCAAACTTACAAGTAGCTCTGTAACCGCTCTGAATTTACCCTAATTTATCCTTGTTTCATTATTTCCAGGAAAATTCATCGACTTGAACGACTCCGAATGCCGAATGGCCAAGTTGTTCGGTGACTGCACATGGGGAGTCGTTCCCGGAATGACCTGCCCCAAGTAAATCACCTTGTCCCCCTCGGGTTCTTGAAATGCTCTCAACCAAATAACTTCCTCCAAAACTATCCTGCTACTTTTCGCAAGATTTTGCCTTGTTGCTACAAATCCATCTTAATGAACCGTCATCATACTTAAGAAATTATTTAACTTGTTCATTACCAATCAAATCAGACAATAAACTTGAATTGCTTATGCCAGAAACAAAACATCGCAAACGCAAAGAAAAAATTTAAAACTTGTATAACAAACTTCTAACACAAACCCATCCACATTTGCATTATACTCCTCGTTGCATTGGAACGAAATACAAGTGGACAAGTAGACTGAACACAAACAAGTGAACTATCAATTTACAGTTATAATTCCAAATCCCTGAGAAGTAAGAACCCCAGAACCTCTTCACCTACCAATAAGACACTGGAAACTTTGAGAAACTAAACAGCAGACGTTCCGAATCTTATTTTATCATCAGATAGAATAGATAAAAAAAGATCAATTTTAATTTTATGTAAATGATGAAAATTAGCAAACAAATCGTCTCATTCAAAACTGTACAGCTCAAAATAAAACTATTCCATCTCAGTTCCAAACTTACACTAACTGGAAAAGGATGGGAGTATTCCTATTTATACAAAATATATGCCTACTCATGTACTTCGTACTTGCAAAAATCCCAAGCTCAAAACAACGTCAATATAAAAACAATAAATTCATTTTTACCTGGTACAAACTACAAACCTAATTTCTGATCTTCTTGCTACATCTCACTATAATCTTTCCTTGTCCATCATCTCATCTTTATACATTTTAAATCCTCTGGACACTTGGAAAACCATTCTTCTTCCCATAAAAACTCGATTGTTCACTTAATTGTTCTCCATAAAGTTCTGATCTGATATCACCAAAACCAAACAGCACTAATAGCCTGCAATTCATTTTCCTGGGGATAACCCAGGCAAAGTACACTCAAACTTGAAAAGGACAAATTGTTAAGATGTTGAGATGCTCCAACTAATTTGAATTGTGCACGTGTGACTGTACAAAAACCATCATGTAAATTTCTTGCAGTATTTTACGACGTTCTAATCTTCTAATTCAAGAGATTTTGCATCTGAATTGACACACAACATTAGTTTCTGCATGGAGTTCATTTTTCCGTGTCCATATAAATACAAGTCGTGAAGTTCGAATCGATTAACTTCACTTCCCACAACAGCAGCAAGCAGACTCGAACAGTTCTAAACTAAAATCCCTTTCAACTTTTAACATGAAAGTTACCATTCTTCTCACCATCGTCGCAGTTTGTGCTTCTCAGCAACTTCCAGACAAGGCAAGATTTAGAATAAATTCTTCTAAAATATATTTGATTTGTAAGAAATCTTTTCAAATGTTTGATTGTAAATTTTAATTTCCTTCACTTATTGCAGACGAAGTGGACCGCACTAACCTGCCAAGACGGTAATTTCAAGCCAAATGGCGACCGAATGAAGGAAATTGGAGCTTGCGGTTCAAAAGTAATGGAAATCTGAAAACTCAACTGTTGAATTTATTACAGAAATTTAAGTATATAATTTCTATATTTTATTTCTAGTGTACTTTCTTCTGCCAAGCAAAGGCTTTGGGACTTGTAAGTAAAATGATACTTCTCAACTTATTCAAAGCGCAAAGGCAGGAAATCATTTAATTCCGTAAATATTTCAGTTGAATGAGAATGGACTTCCAACTGAAGACATTTACAATTCCTGGATCGACGCCACCTTCCCCGACCAACACAAGGCGTATGCCAAGACCTTCTTCGGAAACTGCTATCAGAAATACGGTAAGTTCTCACAGCAGGCAATCCAACAAGAATCCTATTTCTGAATTCATCTTAATTTATCCATGTTTCCATTAATTCCAGGAAAATTCATCGATTTGAACGACTCTGAATGCCGAATGGCCAAGTTGTATGGAGACTGCACATGGGAAGTCGTTCCCGGAATGGTGAGCTTATTACAAATTATTACCGACATTATAATTATCAATTAGCAATTCCATTACATTAATTTATTTTCAATTTCAGACCTGCCCCAAGTAAATCCTCTTGTCCTTCACGGATTCTTGAAATGCTCTCAAATCAAATAAGAAATAACTTCCAGCAAAACTATCCTGCTACTTTTCGCAAGTTTTACTGCGACTTTTACTTCGTGTAACAAATCCATTTTTAATTAACCATCTTTTCCTTTAAGACATTATTTTACTTCACTAATAAAATCAGAGAATAAACTTGAATTCCTTATATGCCTAAAAGAAATCGTTTACTGACAATACTCGCCATGTTTTATTATATGCAAAGATAACATCTAAAAGAGTAAAAACATGTTCATCCTTAATTAATAATTAACAGCACATTATATACATATCATGTAAGTAACTTGAATTATAAATACCTAAAAACATCCACATACCTTTGCACATTCGCATATATTGTTTGTATTCGAAAAGCGAGAATCAAAACTCACAGTAAACTGCATTCCATATTGACAAAACAATCTAAAAGATCACTAGTAGACTGAACACAACCATCCGTGAAATTCAATTGCATACTCAATAAACTTAATATCAAATAGTGTGCAAAAGATGTTCCCTTTCAATTCTGTGGTGATGCAGTTTTGATATTCAATGGTGAAAAGTCATAAGCAGGGACTTAATTATAACTCGATAATTGAATGTCTGAGCTCAACAAAACATAAAACCACGTAGCAATAGCAGGCCCGAGGTATCATTCGTGCAGATTAGTATTGCAGTTCTCACAAACTGAAGGTCCCTCAGAGGACATAACAGCCGGCTGCAAGTAGATCCCAGTATCCGTATATTTAATTCATGTAAACTAGTACTCGCAAATATTGCAAGCTCAAGTCAAGTTAAATCTAAATGCAATAATTGCATGGCACAACTACAAACCTACTTCTTTTTTACCATTTGTCACATCTCACCAATCCGTAATTGTTCATCTTATGCATCTCTAAATCCTCCTGGACAACCATTTTCCTTACTACAAAAAGTGGATGCGCAACTTGTTCTCCAACAAAACACGTGATGCAGAATAATTCCCTTTTCTCTTTGTTTTTTACGAGATAACCCATTCAAACTGCTTCTAAACTTGGAGATAC